>JAUZST010006086.1:0-15100 GCA_034779995.1 Parotocinclus haroldoi
GGTAGGAAGAAACCTTGGGAGGAACCAAGACTCAACAGGGGACCCGACCTCCATGGGCGGCCTAGATGTTAAATAAATAAATACTAACTGTATATTAAATCATAGAAAGACTAGCTTAAAATAAATAACAAATTATTATTAAAATTTAAATTAGTAATAGAAAACTGATAAAAATAACCTAAATTACAAAACAAACTTGATTATGTAATGAATCCTTAGAGAGAGGTCTTCACGAGCTTCCACAGAAATCGGAAGCTGATGGTCGTTTCATGGAAAGCACCGTTTCCGTTAGTAGTTACTGTGTTTTAGTTGCAGTTGTGTATTTGTTGCACATGACTAGAAATTCTCCTGTGATTTCAGATCCAAAATTTGGGAAAACTCTTTAAGCGGAAACCAGCAGGGAAGCCCCCCGAGGAAGAGGATGGTAGGAGTGAGGAGGTGAAGGAGGAAGAGGAGGAGCCAGCGTTTGCTGCTCCTCTGATCCCCGATCGCAAAGCGAACGGGGTGCAGCCACCTGCAGCAATCGCTCCATCACTGTTTTACAAATCCAGTATGTATCACACAGGGCTTTCAGCACACTCGCACAATTCACACGATTCGCTTCATAAACATGTCAAACCAAAACGAAGAATCCAGCAGATATACCAGTCTTCTAAAACGGATACACAATACAAAACAGGTAAGTACATGAACATACAGGGTGAGTCAAAAGTCACAGGACACGCCCCCCGCGCCAAAGTCGTGGACTTTTCCCAGATGCTCCCAAAGCCATGGTTGAGGTTTCTTGGTCGGCAGTGGTTCTTCTTGTCCACAGTCCTGGTTTCTCTGAATGTGGTTATGAGGGATGTAACGGTGCTGTGTGAAACTGGTGGCTCTGAAGTTTGTTGCTATGATACAGCAGCCGCGTTTTCCCTGGACGTCAGCATCATCAATTCCACCTTCAGTTACCCGTGACGGAAAACACACATTCTTAACTTTGTGTTGCTGACTTTGGTATCCTACATGACCAAGTTGTATTTGATCCAGTATGGCGGCTATCAAGGTGGTGGCCATGTTCTGAGCGTAGCCTAAAATATAGCCCCTCCCTCACAAATTACTTACTAGGGTATTCGGATATATTTTCCTTTTTGTTACTGAAATAAAAGCGTGTCCTGTGACTTTTGACTCGCCCCGTAGAACTTTTTTTTTTTTTTTTTTAAAGTCGGAGTTTGTATGCTGATTAAAAAATAATAATAAAAACCAAAGGAACACCCGAACATGTAAAAACACTAATATAATCGTCTGAAATACTTAAATAGTTCAATTAGCGAGTCTAAGGTAGCCGCTGATTCAGCGCTGGTTCAGTCTTTGTCTTCCTCAAACCCCTTACTGATAGACGGGTGTGACCGGAACCCGGAAACAAATTGCACAGTCTTTTTTTTATTTTATAAAACGGTCTCAGCTTTTGCACACCATTATTAAAGCCATAAACGGTGCTTCACAAGATGCATCCTGTCGTTACACGTTACGGGAAGTCCACATCAGGATGGGCACACGGACCTACTACCCGGGACCATCGTCTACGTATATAAGACTTGTATAAATAAGTCTTATATACTATATAAAACACTACTTACATCCCAGAAAACGATGCGTTTCGAAATAAACGATTACCGCGGGGCTAGCCATGGCGTAAAAACAATACAAACAAACAAAAACCACCCTGTGGCCCTGTGTGCACTAATGCACTAAAGCCTGACCAGTTAACAGCTAATTAGTGTAATGAAATTTTATGCTTCTGCAGAGCCAACTTAATCAAGCCTTCCAAGGCAGGTTCCCAATGCAATCCCAGTGCCACACGGGCTAGCTCTGACAAATGAGAACCCTTAGTTAAAATGCACCTCATTCTTGGAAACAGATCAACTTTATGCTTGATTTAATATGGAATGAACCCGGCGTAGTTTTGCTCCTCTTTTCTCATACGTTTTTGGTAATGTCACTTAATGCTGAGGCTTAATATAGGCTTTAATTCTCACTGGTTCCCTTCCCCTTCCCCCGGATGCATGTGCCATTCCTAGAGAAATATTTCCACTAAGGCACTAGGATCTCGGTGTGTATTTCTTCAGTACCTGATCTTCTCATGAAGATGCACATGTTTGTTGATATTACGAAGTGGACGGTGCAGGTAGAGAACAATATATACAAAAAAAAAGGAACTGGAGTAACACTTGACAAGTTTCAGGTCGCTCGTTGTGGTCAGAAAAGCAAAGGGGATTAAAATACTTGAACTTTAACTGAAAGGTCCCATTTTCACCTGCAAGTCCTGGTCAAGTTTACAAAATGTCTTTCCCTGGGCAAGGCCTGGCTGGGTGCAGGTAAGGGTGCTCCCCAGATGGGTTCCCAGTCCATTGTAGGACCCATACCTGCACCATATGACCATCACGTTGGAGCCCACAGATCCTCAGGAAGTGCTCGTTTCAGTCAACTTCCCTCAGGAGCTGCAGCTGGGTGAAATGACTCTTAAAAAAAAAAAAAAAAAAAGTAAACATTAGAAGGAGCCTCAGTCCAGAAGTTCATAATTTAATGGTTAAAATACGCTTGACAATAAAGAAAATGCAAAAGTACGTAGCGGTGATCGCTGCCGCTCTGGTACGGGAGAAGGAAGTGACTTCCAGAAGAGGAATCCCACAGCCATCGTCACTGCTGTTCCACAGTACACCTTGTACTAACGCAGACCACTTTAATAAGGGAATTGGTTTGTCTGAAACGTGTTTAGGCTTGTTTACTGACCAGTCAGTGTGCAGTTTGGACAACGCCCCCCCACCCCACCCCCCGTCAAATCTCACTTGCTCAGTTGGTGCACGCGGTGTGAACTCTGTGAACTTGGTCTACACTCTTAAACATCAGTAACTTTGAGACGTATCGATACAAAAAAAAAACAGTGACCACCATCCAGGAAACCTTCATCACACCCAGATGTATCGTCGAAACAGCTATAGGAGGGAGGCGCGACTGTGCACGCTATCAATACACCAATGAGCTGCATGCACTCCAACCAAACCAGTCGTAAGACGAGATTCGCTGTCGGTACAGTTTCGGTCTTGGGAGTTAGCCTTTTGTAATCGTCTCACCTGCCACACTTTAATTCCTGCGTTCTTGCACCAAACCAGTTTTAAACCGCGCTTCAGTCAAGAACTCGCACAGGGACTGATTTGGCAGGCATTCTCTCTCGCCCTAAACGGGGCTCCACAGAGACTTTCGTCCAGGTTTGCTTTCGCAGCGTCAGTAGGAACGCTGCAGTGAAGTGAGCCGTCTGAATTTTGCTTTCACCCCCTCAGTTGTGTTGTACCGCCGCTGTCTCGTGTAGGCTCAGTAATAGGCTGATCGTCACCGTTTGTTGTTGTAGTTTTCACCTTTATGTATCAGAATCTGTTGTTTACATCACTAGCGGTGTACAACTATATTTAAAGGTGGCGATTGGGTTTAACGCCCACTTGCATCCGGTCCAGTCGCCCCACACTGCATCTGGTCCAGTCGCCACACACTGCATCCGGTCCAGTCGCCACACACAATTTTTCCAAAGGAGTTTATGATAACCGGATAGTCTGACAACTAGAGCAAATGAAAACCGAGGTAGTGTGTAGTGTAGAAGGCGTGAGCGTACTCTTACAATGATATGAACAGGATCTGAAGTTTACATCCCCGGCATATAGACCCAACACTCAACTGATTGTCCTCAAACTACTGTCAGGACGATCCATTACCATCTTCTAATATCATAATTATAATAATAAAGCTATATTATCCGGTGCAGTAATGGTGTAAAAAGTCCACTGGCGAAACGGAGTTCCTGCGTTTAGAGCATTGCTGTTGCGATTCTCCTCGAGTCCCTGACACACACTTGTTTCCCTGTGAAACTAGAGATGTCCAAACTGCAAAATTTACTTAACAAATCTGGTCTGACCGGCTGGATGATGCACAGCTAGCAGTCGACCGTTTATCCTCCTTCCTCTTTCTCTCTCAAAGACCTTCAGCACAGACCTCGAGTAACCTTTACATTTAATTCTACTCTGCGCTCGTGCAGATGAACCAATATTTGCACTCTTCGGAGGAAATGAACACACCCTGCGTTTAAAAAAAAAAAAAAAAAAACGTATCGATTGGCGTTTTCTAGCTGCCAGAACGTTTGCTAAGGAAAAAACCTGCTGACATCGAGCCGCACACCCTTTATTAAGTGCTTGTTCTTTTAATGCCACACTTTAACGCTGGCGACCCTGTCAGGTGAAGGTTCGTGCCCTCGGTGTACCTTTCTGCTCAAGGTTGTGGATTTATGCTGTCCCAAATAATCCCACCAGTTTTTTCGAGTTGTCCTCAGACTGCCGTCCTTTCGCGTTCTGACTAAATTTACATGTACGCATCATACAACGTCACGGTGTACAGGACACGCATCTGAAATTGTACAAGTGCCATCTTTCTTGTGCATCACGCCATGCTGGCTTTGGCATCAGCAGACCTATCCTGAGTGATTTTTTTTTTTTTTGTGTGTTTTTATGTATTCACTTGGCAGACCCTTTTTTTAAAAACCACAATACAATACTTTGGAAGTAAGACTCCACTCCAAACAACCAAAAGAGCGTGCCGACACACAGCCGACGAGCTGATCGATTTGTTCCACCGTCGCAGGGGGCGTTAGAATTGGCGCTTGAATAGAACTGCTGACATCTAAACGATGACGAAGTTTCCTTTTTTTTTTTTTTAACAAACCTGCTTCTTTATATGCATATACAAAGCCTTAAATGTCACGAGCTGGGGTGGCAGAGGGGTGTATGTGGTCACCTCACAGCCCCCAGCTCCAGAGATCCCCATTATGATCCCAACATCTGCCTATGTGGTGGTTTCATGTTCTCTTTTCGTCCACACGCATTAGGTTAAGTTTTTTTTGGATATGTGTTATTCTAATATACTAATATGTATACATGCACACACTAATAGTTATACTCCCGAGCATGTGAGCATTGGCTAACATTTAAACGTGAACCCATGTCTATTTGTTATGGTTAAATTGTTCTCTGCACAACGTGAGGGCAGAAACGACCTCCTCACGCATTACGCAGCCATTACCCTTCCAGTGTTTTTGTTGTGGTCCTGTGGTCCTATTGCTGTTGTTGAGTGATTGAGGGTAGAGCACCGGACACACTTAAGAGAAGCGAATGGAAACTGAGCATCAGTACGTTAGGTACATCACAAGTTCAGTGCAGCGTTCTAAGTACTGAGCTACCGTCTCAGTGGTTAACGTTCTGGACTGCTAATTGGGAAGGTTGTGAGTTTCAATCCTCTTGTCTGACGAGCTCAGTTGTAAGCCGTTCTAAGGATGCCTCCGAAATGCCTGAGAATTCCGTTTTGTTTCCTAACGGGACTACATTCTGCATCAGTTCGTCGGACCAGGTGATTTTTTTTTTTTTCCATTTTTGAACTCTGAAGTACCTGTAAGCCTGTACACACTGTGGGACAGGAGTGGAACCCAATCTAATCTAATACTGTTGTTGCCAATTTGCCTCAAGGTGTGTGGTGTGTTGTTTGTTCAGCTATGATTTTCCAGTTAGCAGCGTTGCGAGGAGTTGCCATGCGAATTTCTGTAGGCTTTTTGCCAATTTAAACCAGCGGTTTCTGCCCGGGGGCTCGGTGGGAAGCACCGCTGCCTCACAGCAAGAAGGTCCCGGGTTCAGGGTGGAACGACCTGGGTCTTTTCTGTGTGGAGTCTGCATGTCCTCCCTGTGTCTGTATGGGTTTACTCCAGGTACTCCGGTTTCCTCCCACAGTCCAAAGACACGCATGTTGGGTTAACTGGTGTCTCTAAAGCAGCCCTTAGTGTGTGAATGTGTGTTTGCCCTACGATGGATTGGTGCTCCGTCTGGGATCGTTCCGGAACCCAGAGTTGCCGTGTGGGCACCGGCTGGCCCGCGACCCCATGTGGATTAAGCAGCAGATAATGGATGGGTGGTTGGATGGATGTTTCTGCTCACAACTGCTCAGTGGACGTTCACTACATTTCCCATCGTTCATCACTCCCCGTGTCACACGTGTCCCTCATCTAGCACAGCACAGCACAGGGCCGGGGTGCGTGGTGTACCTTAAACATGCTTAAAACGCTTCCGTTAAACTACAGTTGGGCATCATCTTTAACATAAGGCCTGGTTTATAATAAAATATTATATAATCTCATGGACTTTATTGAATTGGATTTGAGTGGAAAAACAAAAAAAAACGATTATTGGGCAACCACGGCTTTTCCTCACCAAGTTTCCCAGCACTCATGACTCCCTGTGATGCCACTAAACTCCGAGTATGGTTTCAACCGAAGGTGTATTCATCAGATTCCCATTGTAAAGCCGAAAGCTTGTAAGTTGAGCCATCATGGGTACACTGTTTTCATGCCAGTGCTTTCGAAATTTTGTTTTCTAGCACGTTGAGCACCAAAACTTTATTGGGTTCCGGGGGCCGGGGAGTGTTTTTGGTTCCTTTCTTCTGGCCTGCCAGCCAAATTCACCATGCACCAAGTGTTTTTTTTTCCTGTCCTTATTTAATGATAAATGCTCTTTGACCTGGAGTTTTGAAATCCGTACTCACATGACGGTGTTGGACTTTCATTTCAGCACATCCGGTGTGCACCATCAGCTGTTGGTAGCGCGCACTGAAAAAAAAAAAAACACACCGTCTTAAAACGCAGAGCCGTGTCAGCTGGAATTTCCTCTGGCTTTGGCTTTTTAAATTCTTATTTTGAGCGATTTGGCAGCATGGATCGCTGCTGATTGAAGTTTGTGTTCGTTGTAGGTCGTTTTCGATTCATCACACTGTATGTCATACTCCTATGTTTGGTGTGTGTGCGGACCACACACAACTTTTGGGGAGCTTTTCCTAGCCACTGTCGCCCTAGGCTTTCTCAATTTGGGTCTGGCCGTATAAGATCATATAATTTTGTAGAGCAAAATGAGTAAATTTGACTTGACTAAGGGGCTTTCAGCTGCTGCCCCCGGGCTGTCTGTGGCCTGCAGCCAATGGCGGAATAGTTATTCAACTTTCCTTTTTTTAACTCCCCCCGTTTACCCAATGTTTACATCAAAGGATCGACAGAAATTGCTGTTGTAGTACCAATGAATGACGAACAACCCCCCCTCCCCAAACAGCCTCCCCTTCCTCCAATCGTGCCTAACATTCATCATGAACGACCTGACCGAGGGGCAGCATCCGGAGTCGAACCCGAGCCGTGCGCTACCGTGTTGGTGCTGCATCAGTCAAGCACATCCAACTCTTATCTTCTTACAAACGAAGGCACGTATGCCAGACAGGACTTCCTGTCTGCTCCCGTCGCAGCTCGACTGATCCAGTGTGATGAAATCCTAACACACAAACATTCTGGACAGCATGAAAGCAATCAATAACAGATACATAAATGGGCAGATGCTAAACGCAGGGGGTACCCTTATTACATCGAAATTAAGAGGGCCGTTCTGCGGCCGCTCTTAACTACAAATGATTGCGCTGGAGCAGTGGTACGGCAGAGAGACCAGCGTGTTGACATTGCTAGGGGCACAGGCACCTAAAAAGCCTATTCTGACAGAATTAAGCTTGGACCATGAAGATCTACTGGATGAACACCGAAGGAAGATGGACGACGTGTTAAAACAAGTCACGCAGACACAATAACTGTGCGCTTTCCATGTGCTCGAGGCCGCAACACAACAATTATGCCTGATGTTCAGTTTGTTCCCGTGATCAGCTTTGACAGAGGCTAAATCGAATGCGTCTCGGAGTCTGTAATCGCGCTAAATCCGACGTTTTAAACCTCACCTCTGACTGGTCGCCCTGACCTTGGCCCTTAACGAGCATTCGTTAAGATCTACAGCTTGTAGTAATCATGCAGCTCGAGTCATATGCTCCCCATACAGCCAAAGGGGGAACATGCCAGATTTAAAAATGGGGGAAGCACCATGTCGTTACACAATCCCTTTGTTTTAGTGGCCGGCCACAGCAGGGAGTCTATTTTGTCCTTAAATTTGAGCAGTCGCGAGTTACATCGCATAATAGAAAGCCGTTTTACATCTTATTTCATCTTCGTCGGACTGTTCCTCATTTATCATGAGCAAGCATAACGAGAGGAGTCGTGCTCATGGGCAGGAACAGACGCCCACCCCACAGTCCGTTGACTGCTAGCGAAGCCTGTGTGTCCAATGTGTGTCTGTTTGTCCAATGAGTGTGAAGTTTTGTATCTCATTTTCTAAGTTTATTCCATAGATTCCCAGAGACACAAAGGCTTCCACGAGAGTCTATTGTTATCATTATCCGTCTGGTTTTGCACACCACAACGCTGTTCACCCGAGGTTCACTGAACGAACAGTATGATGTCGCAGGGATCAAATGAAACCAAGATGCACCGATAGCACAGACACGCTGAACGTTTTAAAGCAACCACTTTTCACTCGGCTTGTTACTGATTGTAATTTTAAAAAAAATGCATTATATTAGATTTCATGGGGGGGGGGGGAAGCAAATACTCTCTTCCCTGGGGGTCTCATACTTTTGGCCCCTACTCTACCCCTCCTGCAGAAATGGCTTGTGTATTAAGTCAGACTGATCACGCTGTGCTCTGTGTAGACATAGACGGCTATCTGTTTCCCTCTAGCGGTGGCCAATTGTATTTCACCCTCGACTGGCCAAACAAGTTTGACAAAACGGTCCTTCTTTAAGAAGGTTCGTCTTTTACCTCATCTTATTTCGGTTTTTACATATTTAACTATTTTAAAAGTCCAATAGGAAAAAGATAATGTGGTATGGAAAATGCAGATCTGCATATACATCCAATATATTGGTTTTTTTTTTCTAGACAAATTCATTTCAATGACCACATGATCCTTGAATCCAAGCCACACAGCACGAAGGTTTCGGGTTTTACCCCCCGAGGCCCCCCTCTATGTGTGATAGGAACATTAAATAAACCAAACAAACCTCACTTATTAGGGAACAGTCGCTTAAATGTTACAAGCTTCTTCAATATGCCTCTGCTCTTTTCGCGGTTGCCAGGTTTGAGGCTGTTGAGACAGAAATCACCCGGTCATGTTTACAAGAAGAAACAAGTTTCGTGACACATATTTATTACAACATTACGTCGTTTCGTGCCATCTGTCTCGAAACTAAATCAACTCTCAAGTCGAAATACTCTAGTATCGGGCACCCTCAGCATTTACTCTATATACAATTTTAGGCAATTTTCAAAATTAAAAGATATAAACTTGCATAACAATGTTTCAGAATGACCGCAGTCCCAGCCTTTCCCTCTTTTTGTTTTGCGTTTTAACCAGGTGTTTAGTCATAAGGTTTGTTAAATATTTAGACATATAGAGTACATGTAAATCTGTACAGAATGCTTTAATGTTATCGTTGCTGCTGGCTGAACTATAAAAGTTTATGCCGTCCTATTTGCTCTGTTTTAGCCACAACGAAGGAGGAAAAGATGAGTGTGGAAATTAAAGTTGATAAAAAGTTGGTTACTCATCCCACTATATCCGCTTCGTCACTGGCCCTTGTTGGCGAAAGAGCAGCGGACAAAACGGCTCCATTAGAGAGTCCCACTGCCCAAAGAACATCAGATGTTCCTACTGCCCATAAAGGAGCTGAGAAGGCAGCTCCGTCAGAAGGTCCTGCTGCTAAAGAAGCAGCCACGGTAGAAGCTCCGTCAGAAGGTCCTGAAGGTGCTGCTCAGAAAGCATCAGAGAAGGCTGCTTCATCCGAGGCTGTCACTGCTCAAATGGGAGCACAGAAGGCAGCTTCATCAGAAGGTCCCACAGTACAGGAAGCAGCCAAGAAAGCAGCTTTATCACAATATCTCACCGACCAAAAAGAACTAGCGAAAACAGCTTCCCCAGAAGGTCCTGCAGCCCAAAAAGGATCAGAGCTAGCAGCTTCATCAGCGGGTCAATCTGTTCCAAAAGCAGCTTCATCTGAGCATGTGCCTCCTCAAAAAGGGGTTTTATCTGAGGGTCCAGCTTCTCAAAGCGTAGCTGACGGTCTGACTGCTCTGAACGTATCCAAGCCGGGAGCTTTATCAGAGGGCTTGGCTGCTCAAAAGCCTTCTATGAAAGCAGCTTCATCAAAAGGTGTGGTGGCTCAAAAAGTAGCCGAGAAAGCAGGTCCAACCGAGCAGTTGGCTCCTCAAAAAGGACCGGAGAAAGCGGCTTCCTGCTCAAGTGGACTGCCTGCTCAAAAGGAAGCCGAGAAAAAATCTGTGTCAGACGGTCCAGATGCTGAAAAGCCTTCGTCAGAGCATTTAGGTGCTCAAAGCAGAACTGAGAAATCATCTGCTTCATCAGAGGGTGAAAAGTTAGTCAGGAATCCAGGTTCATCAGCTCCACCCGTTAAGAATCCCCTCACCAGTCGAGCCAGAAAAACAATGCCAGGCTCCCCACGACTGGCTGGGTCCAGGCAGGTCCCGACCGAGGCTCCACAAGACAACGGGAATGTCTGTGCAACCCCAAAGATCCCATGCCAACCCGAGACGTCTAAGGCACCCCAGACCTCGAGCCCCGCCCTAGAACCTCGGGTCCTGCCTGTCACTCCTGCACCGGTCCCTCCCTCCAGACCTCTCCAGGCTCACCCGAACATGCAGATGAGACAGAACATCAGACGCTCTCTGACCGACACCTTGCTGAAAAGGTTAGATTACGGACACTGGTACCGAGTTCAATTCGATTTAAAAAAAGAAAAAGGATTTTTTTCAGACCATGTTCTTCTTTGTCAGGGTGAACGATAGTGATGATTTGGATGTCCCTGAGAGTGACCTTGAAAAGCTGGCTGTAAACATTGAGAGGGAGATGTTTAACCTGTACTATACGACAGACAACAAGTACAAGACCAAATACAGATCTCTCCTGCTGAGCCTGAAAGACCCCAGGAACAAGGTGTGTTTAATAACATGAGTAAAAGGCAGGCAGCAGGCCGAACGAACCTGTGACCAGAAAATGTAGAAATGGATTTTAATTTTTGTTGAAATTAAGAATTTTGTAGTGTGATTAGAAAGTCGGAAAGCAAAAATCTGTTCGTTTGAACCTTAATAAAAAAAAAGTTTTAAGTATCATAAACATTAGGGAACGTTCAGTCCACGTTCAGACTCGATAAAAATGACGCTGTTCATTCCGCAATGTAATCGGCAATACGGCGCTGCTTGAAAGTTTGTGAGCCGTTTAGAATTGTCTGCATTTCATCGTAAAACTGACCTGAAACGTCCTCAGATTTTCACCCAAGCCTTTAAAGTGGATCGAGATCGCTTGGACTTGATCCAATGACGGTCGTCCGATATTACATTCTGTATCTTTGAGTGTCCGAAGTATGTGAACCTCCCGGATTAGGATTAGCACTTGATTTCGAATGTGTTCCAATCAATAAGGAGCCTGTTCTTAAGTTGTCGTTTTTTCACATTTGTATTAAATCACGGCCGAGATGCCATCAACACTTCTGAAGGCAAAGGTTCACATACTTTTACCACTAATAGAATATGTAATATCGGATCATTTTTCTCAGTAACTAACTGACCAAGCGTAACATCTTGGTACCGTTTGTCAGATTAGGTTTGACTACTTTTAGGAAAATCTGATCATGTTTTCATGTAGAAATATATTCACCTCTACAGGGTTCACAAACTTTGCCCCCACCCCCAGCCCGGTCACACGGGGTCTAGAGCCTATCCCTGGACCTATGAGACGTAGGCATGTCCGTGATCCGTTCGCCAGTCTATTACAGAGCTTTGGCACGGGGAGCCGTTGCATCACTGGGGCTAATCCCAAATGTCCAGCTCTCTCCCCCTCAGATTCGTGCCAAACCTGCCTGGACTGTCGCCGCTGCCACTGTTCGCCCTTGACGCACTGTTGCTTGGCTTGTAAGGCTGTATCAATTGTGGATAAGGGCGTCTGCTAAATAACCAAATGCAAATATAATGAACGTTATGATATGACGTCACAAACACGGGCAAACTTCCCACGACACGGCATCAGTTGAAAAAAGTGATATTTGCCTTCCAGGGTCTTTTCCACCAGGTTGTGAAGGGGCTGATCACTCCGTTTAAACTGACCCGTCTGAGTCAGGAGGAGCTTCTACAGGTACAGGTACATCGCCGTCTCGGTGTGAATGGAACCAAGCAAGAAATAACGCAGGCTGTATGTTAATAGAATAAAAGTTTTAAATGCGTGTTCTTATTTGAAACGATCGGTCGGTTTTTGGATTGGATAAACTGCAAACTCAGTTCTCATCAACCCCGATCGTATTTAAACTAGGTGGGGCTTTGTTTTATAACCTTAAATACTTTTATTTTTTATTTTTTTTAGTACACCTGATCCTATTTAACAAAAGTCTCTTCTCACCAGGACTGTACCTCTAATCCTCTGCATGAGAAGGAAGAACCGTTGCCTGCACGTTTACACATGGATAAGCCGCCTCCTATGCGCGAGAACAAAGTGGTCAGAAACGCCAACGTTGCAGTAAGCCAGGAATCGGTCGTCTGTCTGTACGTATGGATTACAAGGCAGCTGTGGATTCATATTGTCGTTTTTGTGAATTGTTTCCACAGGAACACAAAGCGAGTGCGTCTCAGGTCAGGCCTGGACAAGCTAAGAAAGTTAGTTCTGCCGTCTCGGACATCATCAGGAGCATGCTCAAAGACACAACAGCAGAACATAAAATGCACCTTTTTGACGTCAAGTGCAGGATTTGTACAGGTACGTAGTTGTGGGTTGCAGTTCAACGTTTCATTTTGTTTACGAAGAGGGTAGAGATGAGCGATGCAGCCACCTTCTTTCTACGTTGTGATATTAATTTTAAAAAAAAGTATCATGAGTTGGCCAATTTTATCGAACGGCGGTCTACTGGTTTTTCCAAACCTTCATGTTCCCAGCCTGCAGCTGTGGGCAAAATGAAGAGGCCATTCCAGATGTTTTTAAAATCACCGCCTCGACGTGTACGGCAGCAATTCCGTACATTTGCAGCATTTAGCAGACGCCCTTATCCAGACCTTATTACAATTCATACAGTCTTACAATCCAAGCAATGGTGGGTTAAGGGCCTCGCTCAGGAGGTGGGATTTGAACCCTGGACCTTCCGGTATATAATCCAGTACCTTAACCGCTAGGCCACCACGTACCCCCAAGGTCCTCGTCGTACTTAATGAAGCCCCTGATTAGGCGATCGCGTTATCCAAATCTTAATTGTTGAGGAAAGGCCTAACCTTAGTGCGCCTGAAACTGCGACTAAATATTGATTTCTGTTTTCCCCAAGTCAAAACATTAGTGTTGGTTTTATTTAAAAGATGATTCGTTTCATTAATCGAGGTCTGAAACGTTGCGTTATCTTTGGTAATAAAGGCCGATACATTTTCTCGTCGTTGCTGCCAAGCATTTTTATTAATAATTACTCAGTAATTTGTAGAGGAGTCTGCGTGGGTTTACTCCGGGTACTCCGCTTTCCTCCCAAAGTCCAAAGACATGCGTGTTGGGTTGTGTGTGCATGTGTGTGCGTGTGTGTCTATATATGACTAGTCTTGTGATGAGCTTGTGTATGGATATAACCTAGTGTGTGTCGCTGAGATGGCCACTGATGCCGATAGCGACGTTAAAGAAGCCAAACAAACAGACATTTGTAGAGCAAAGCAAAACCCGTTTCATTTCACTAAAACACATACAGTACTTCTAAAGATTAATTCCAGAGCTTAATCCGTTTCCAGTAAGGATTTATAAACTGATGAATTTTGTACTCTGTAGGTCAGATTTCTGCCAGTGAGGATCCTGAAACGAAGAGGTTAAAAAGAGAGGAGCCAAAAGCTGAAGAGGAAGAAAACCCCCTTTCTGTTTTATCCATGCCTGATAAAGCACCTGCACCTGCCGCAGGCACAGAAAACTCTCTTATCATGGAGTCCCCTGCCTCTCCATCATCGGACGACACCAGTGCCAAGGCTGCTCAGCCGGACTTTGCGCCACCTGTGATCCCTGCCGTTTCCGTCGTGACCATAACCAGGAGGGACCCACGCACTGCAGCACAGAGGTCGTCCTCGGCGCCTTGCGCAAATACGGTCCCATCTTCTACCCCGGCTCCAAAACGACCCCAGACCCTTCCCGCAAAACCTAATGACAAAGAAGCGGCGCAAGAAACAAAAACGCCGGAGCCCCAGACGCCACCCCTTCCGCCCGCTCCTCCACCGCCAATGCCCAAATCCATTCTAATGAAACCGTCATCGGTCTCCAGGTTTTACAGTTCGTCGAGTTCCACCGCGAGGTGTGCGATCGGTTACTGCCTTTACCCGTCCATCGCTTCCAAAATCCTTTGACTAGTCTCGCCCGTCTTTTATGTTTACAGATTGGCAAGCCATAACACGGCAGCTGATGAGACGTCTCAGTTTCTGTCCAAACAAGAGACGGTATGGAAAGGCTTCCTCAACATGCAGTCCGTGGCCAAGTTTGTTACGAAAGGATGCATCATTTCAGGATCTGCAGAGATTCTAAAAAAGGTCAGGGCATAGGAGTCCTGGGAATGCCAAATGTACCGGAAATATTGGAATATAAGGAAAAGCATAAACACAATAATTATACACTGCTCAAAAAATAAAGGCAACAATTAAACAACACAACGACGTAACTCAGTGTTCCCTTAATTTTTTTGCGCAGTGTATATGTGTGTGTATATATATATATATAATGTATGTATAGTCAGGGTTGCCAGATCCCATGAGAGAAACGAGCAACAATCCTAAAATAAATGAATTGCCACTAAGGTGTTGAACCAAACTGATTTGCAGGAATATTGGACAAGAGACCGAGACACGGAGACCGAGACACGGAGACCGAGACACAGAGAGACACAGAAAGAGAAAAACAGACGGACAGACAGACAGAGAGAGAGAGAGAAAGAGAGAGACAGACAGACAGACAGACAGACGGACAGACAGAGAGAGAGATACAGACAGACAGACAGACAGACAGAGAGAGAGAGAGAGAGAGAGAGAGAGAGAGAGACAGACAGACAGACAGACAGAGAGAGAGAGAGAGAGAGAGAGAGAGAGAGAGAGAGAGAGAGAGAGAGAGAGAGA
>JAUZST010006087.1:0-40595 GCA_034779995.1 Parotocinclus haroldoi
ATATATCCACCAGTTATCTCATCAAACTTCCACACACAAACCCAGCGAATTTGGCCTGAATTTTTTTTATCTATCTTTTATTTTGTAATTATCCAAATGGGTATCCATACCACCCATAAGTCCCAACTTGGTGAGTATGCAAAGCATTGATCGCTGGACTTAACGATATTTACATACAATATATACAATATATAAATCGTTGATGGAACAATGAATTAAGAATGACACCAGCAATTTCTAATCGAAAATGTCATGACATACACTTCCACTCAAAAGTTTGCAATTGACATACACTTTTTCCAATTACATAATTAATTAAAATTATTAGATATTTTTTAAAGAATGAAAATGTTTAAATTAAGACCTATTTTAGCATAGATGCCTATTTTGCATATAGTCCCAGTAGCAATTTTCAGTTCTTTGCCTAAATCTCCTGGTATGGCTGCCAATCCAAGTTAAGAATATTATTAGTCTAATTGTTTGTTAGGAACCCTTTTTTTGCACAGCTGAAAAATGTTATACTAACAAGGGAGCATAAAAGGACATTCTAGGTTAGCTTAGTATCTGAAGCATCAGCAGTTGTTACCTTGCTTACAGGTACGAAATGGCCAGAAAGAAACACTGTCTTTAGTCTATTGTTGTGTTAAAAAAGGAAGGCTACTTATTGTGAGATATTGCATAGAAACTGAAATACCTTACCGTGTTGTTAACTACTCTTTTCAGAGAGTAGCACAAACTGGTTCCAACAAGACCCCAATGCACAACTTTTCATAAGGTTAGATATCTTACAGTGTGCAGTTTAAGACAGATGTTTTGAACTGAGCTCTGCACTATATAGAATCACCAGTGAAACACCAGTGTTAGCATCAGTATTGAAGATTGAAGAGGTGACTTCAGGATGCTGGACTTCATGACAGAATTGCAAAAAAAAGCCATACCTCACAATGGCCACAAGAAATGTCTGCAATGGGCCAAAGAGATATGACATTGGAAACTGCAAGACTGGAAGAAGGTGTTGTAGACAGACAGGTCTTTGGATCAAACTGAAAAACATATTGTCGGAGAAACAATAAAACGACTAAGACCAATGTTTAATGCCATCTCTCAAGCATGATGAAGGCAGCGTAATGGTTTGGGGATGCTTCAGAGGTGGTAAAATAGGAGCTTGTTCGGGACAACACTTGATTGAGGCCAATTTTATCCTACAACAGGATAATTACCTCAAATATACGTTCAAAATGTGTCAGTAATATTTAAAAAAAAATAAGGAGTCAGTAAGTATTGTGACTGTAATGAATTGGTCAGCACAGTGTCTGGATCTAAACCCTATTGAGCTGTTGTGGGAGCAGCTTGACTTTATGGTATGAAAGAAGATTGCATTTTATTTTGGGTTATTTCTTTGATTGGCTTCTCTATATCTACTCTTAGGACTTATAAAATTATAAAGGGTTCACCAACTTCATTCAAGATTACGCACAACTCATAATCAAAATGTTACATTAATGAAGTAAAATAAAAAAAATTAATACAGCTTATGGGGTCAGTGTGTATGATGTCATGTAATATACAAAAATTAGAACTTGTTGTTTGAGGTTTCAAACACTAAGCTAAAGTCTACAAACTTAAAAATGCTAATATTAGGGTTAATGTTGTTTAGGAAAATGTTTTAGGTTACATAATAGAATACTTATAGAATGCATATTGTTAGAAATACACCGGCTATTATTAGCACATCTAAACTGTTAAAAAAATCACAAACTTTAAACATTGTTTGTAGTTATTGGGAAAAGAAAAAAATACTTTTAGCTGTTTTTACTTCAGCGAGAATATGCAATGAATAAACTCAATATGCTTTTTTTTTTTTTCATTTTTCATTCTTGGCAGAATGTGGAAGGCAAGGTGAGCGTTCTCGTCACCCCAAGCCATCAGAGTTATGTGTCAGGCTTTGGCACACCAACAGGGGCTCGATGCATTTTGGAACCACCTAAGATAACCAAGCCGTGGTCTTTGAGCTGTCTAAGACCAGCTCCCCCACTTAAACCCTCTGCTGCCTTGGGTTACAAAGAAGTAAGTACATGTTTGGAAAATAGTGACTCAAAAGCGTAGTGGTTGAGTGGGAGCATAATGCACATCTGGTACTAAAAGCAGTGGTCCTGGGAGGACTCATGCGAGCCCACCAACTGTGCAGTTACTCATCTACAGTGGCTACAGCTCTCTTACTGCCATATCTGTATTTAAGTAGGCTTGCCATACAACGACTACCAAATCCCTCCCATGTCATTTACCACAAGTTTCACTAGTGGTCTTCTGCACCTAATTGGGGTAGGGGAAGAGGTTACAAGTTGTTTGTAGTTTTTTTACAGAATATAACGCTTGTGGTTTTGAAAAATCTTGCTTGGTACTTAGAAGCCTCTGAAGAAATTTGCATTGAATTACATTTCTTGTTGAGGATAAGGCTCACTTGAAATGACCACCTCTCACTGTTTTCTGTCTTGTTCCTGCCAGACCACTTAAATTTCTTATCGATTTTCTCATACCCCTTCTCTCTCTCCATTTCCTGCTTCTTTAGAGGATGTCTTATATCCTGAAGGTAAGAGTAGATCAGTCAATCTGTGTGTATGTGTTTCTTGTGTGCTTGTTTATTGCTGGTGTTGCGGAACAATTTAGACAAGCTTTTCTTGCTTTCGTCCTTTCTCTCTCCTCTCTCTCTCTTCTCTCTTTCTTTCTCTCCCTCGTCTCTCTCTTTTATCTCTTTCTCTCTCCTCTCCCTTTTTCTCTCTCTCTCTCTCTTTCTCTCTCCCCACTCTCTCTCGTTCTTTCTCTTGTTCTCTGTCTCCTTTTTTCTCTCTGTCTCCTTCTCTCTATTTCTTTCTCTCCACTCTCTCGTTCTTTCTCTCTGTCTCCTTCTCTGTCTCCTTCTCTCTCTCTCTCTCTCTCTCTCTCTCTCTCTCTCTCTCACTTTCTATCTCTCTCTCCCTCTCTTTTTCTCTCTTTCCTCTTTGTCATCTACCACCCTCCCCCTCCCAGTAAACCACTCATTTCCTGTTTTTTTATTTGTTTTGTGTCCTCTCATTCTTCCACCGATTAGTGTCCTATGCAGCATAATGTAGATTGCTATCTCTGTATGTTTTGCTTACTCAACCAGTCCCCTAAACGCACATTAGTTTTCTCCAATTTTATGTAAACATGATGCATGAGATGATTACTCAAATTGAGAATGCAATGCAAGTGTCTGGTATCCTGTGATGTTTCTCAGAAAGTGAATATGTCTGAAAGTTAGCTGATAGTCTTGGTTTATTAAATTGCTGATCAACTCAAGTGCAATACATACTACTGGGGCTCCTGGTTTTTATGATGAGAAGCAGGTAAGCAGGTAATTCAAGCTGCACTTTGTTACATTATTGTATGGTGTTTCCATAGACTTTAGTTCAGTTTGGGCTTTAGTTTTTTCCTGTCCTTTTGCCTTTGTTGGTCAGTAACATTTATAGGTTATTGTCCCTATGATATCCTGCCCAATGACAGTGTACGTGTCTGTGATCAATATTGTATCCGAAAATAGAAAACGTCAAATCAACCATTTGCTATTTCCTCCCCCTTCTTTTTTTCTTAATTCAGTTTATTAAATTTGTGTAAAAGGAAGCTTTAGAGATAGATTCCAACTGAGACATTTAGATCTCTGTTGTTTCTACAGAGTGTTAAATCTGTAATCAACTGCCTGTTTATTTTCATCTCACATATATTTTAACTGAAATTGTTATTTGTCAGCATAGCCCAACATGCCAGAAAAGGACTGTTTGATACCTAAATATTTAGTTACCAGGGCTGGTTGTAGTTTTGCTGCTTATGACAGTTTGTCATAGAGCTTGCAGTGCTTTCTCCTTTGCTTTACGATACATAAACATTACAATTGTTTTATTTTCCATGCAGAAGCCAGTTTGATTAATTTGGGTATTGTAAGGAACTGTTTATGATGTGCCAAATTAATATTTTAATTGTTTTTTGTTTTAAATAATACAAACTTTTCATGTAACATGTTTGTGGTTCATGAATGTTTTTTAAAAAAACATATTATTATTCTGGGTTTGCATGTACATGGACCTTTTCTTTATGCCAATCCATTTCCCCATCAGGATAACAGCAAAAGCCCTAAACCCATCAAGAAGTTTCTCAACAAGAGAAAGACAGAGAGAAAACCATCAGACGACGAATATTTGCTGAGAAAAAGTAGGTTAAGTAGGATGTTAGTTCTAGTAAATAGGTATTTTTTATGCAGAGAACGAAACAAGCTTTGTGGTGTTGATCATCAGCCTATCAGTTTCCACTGCAGATTTGAATGTGGCACTACTGTTAACAGGTACTGCAGCTTTGGAGGAAGATGCCCAAATTCTGAAGGTAATTGAGGCCTATTGTACTGGAGCCAGCCTACACCAGACCACAACAGGTATTTCCTACCTCATCCACAACTGCCTCTGTGCTGAAGTTAGTTTAAGCAAATGTCAGGAAATATGACGGATTCAACCACTGAGACAAACTTTACTTCTACAGCTGTGCGTAAGGAGGGTGTGCCTCAGGTCCTGCTGCCAGAAGAGGAAAAGATTATTGTTGAAGAGATCAAAAGCAATGGGCAAACCATCACTGAGGAAAAGTATGTTCAACTGTACAGTAAAATGAGACAATGAGTCAGAATTACATATGCGTTATCATTATATAATCTGTAGTTATTAATTTGGGCCATTGATAATTTAGTGTATTCGATATTATTGATTGATTATTGATTATTATTGATCTTAGAATAAACGGTGAAAAAAATGTGGAAAAAAATATATACGCATAAATATATATCCATACATACATACATGCTTCTAATATAATCTTGGGGGCTTTTTTTTCCCCAAGAACCCATTCTATCCCAGAATTCACATCAAAGAGTTTAACAGCACAAGTGTGACTTTTTAATTTTGTGTGCTGTATAAAGCTTTGGACTGCTTAAAATGTCTGTCCAATTAAATCTGCTTGCCTGCTTGCTTGATTTTGGCAATAATAATTGTCATGCACGTAGGTGAAAAGCAGAACTACTTTGTTAATTCATATTGCTCTATTTCTATGATTTCATTAGTGTCAATAATACTACATGGACTGCTTGTCATATTACAACCAAACTTGCAATTCCTCTGAAACTTCCACACAATTTGGATTCCAGCATAACCTAACATATTCTAATCATCCTATTTTTATGTCAGCATAAAAAAGTAGCAAAAAAGTACTAAAGTACTACTTTCTGACATTCTGACAGCGTGCTAACCTGTAATCTGTTTGGCTTTTCTTCTCCCTATTGTCTCTTGATGTGTCTTTATGTCAGTGAGTAGTGTAGTCTGGTAGTCCCTAGAGTTGCCAGGCTGCCACTGTTCAACCTTTGAGGAAGCCCTTACCCTACTACTGTATTATTTGTATTTTGAAATTTTGTATCAAGATGTAAGTCGCTAAATAAGAAATGTTCGTATGCATGCAGCAGAGATGTAAATGAGTCTGCCGTCTCACAAGCATCTTTGTAGCATGTATCGTTTAACTTGTAGAAGTTACAATCTAAAATAAAGTGCACTGTGATGAACTTATAATTAACTGCCTTAGAAAGCTTGGGTTATTCATGAAGGACAGACAGTGAGAGAAATCGATAGATGAAATCTGGAAATCTAAGATGCTGTTTATATCTCTAAATCAAAATAAAAATCTAAATGCCCCATGCACTATAGCAGGAGTTTCGGATTGTGTCTCCTCTTATAAAACTAAGGGAGTTATTCCTTGCCACTAAAACAATAGGCTTGCTCAGTTAGGGCTTGGGGCATAAAAGATTGTAATGCTGCTTTGAAACAATGCTGGTTTGTAACAATGTAATTTTTACACTGTAAAAATTGCTGTCTAATTAATTTGACTAATTGCAGTGTCTTGTAGCATATCACAGTTCATATGATGTGCTTACAGACATATACTTTTGCTGTCGCAATGAAATGTTATAAAATTAATTGATTGCACAGTAACTGGTACAATTGTATTTTCAAATGCAGCTTGTAAACAGTGTTGACCAGGTATTAAATACATTCATTAATTGTCTTATTCGCTTATTCTAATTAGGATAAGCAGGAAGGCTGGTGCCATTGCGACTCTAGAGCAGTGTGATTCCAATTAGGCTGATTTAACTAGCTGAGCAAGTTTAATTGTGTATAATCTTTTCATTTATTGCCATTGTGTTTTACATGAATAAAATTTCAAATACCTCGGTTCAACAGCCATTAACAGGAGCCATTCGTTACAGGAGGCTTGTCTAGAACTGAAAATGATGAGCACTGAGCCAATGGATGAGTAATGGATTGTAATGGATTGCAACCGGTGCTCCAGAGAATTCAGTTCTGTTTTATCTTTTAGTAGGTTATAATACCAAACCTTTTTACGACCCATGGGGACTTAAAATACAGAAAACCTCAATAAAAATTGCAGAGGTCTTTACTGAGCTAGAGCTTTTTTCTAGTCAAAATACGTTAAGAATTACATTTGATGAGTTCTGAACCGGGTGAGAACAGAGGCACCATTGTACTTGGAACACCTTAAGTTACCCATGAACGTATAAAGAAAGAATGGTTGTTTTGTTTTTTTTTTTTTTTTTTTGCAGAAGTCTTGTCGATGCTGTTTATGCATTAAAAGATGAGGTCCACGAGTTAAAGAAGGTAAAGAAGCTGCTAATGTGATCTGTTTATTTGTGCTAAATATAGCTGCTGTAAGTCCTGAAGGGTCGTGTGTTTTTTTTCTGCAGGAGAACAAGTGGATGAAGCAATGTCTAGAGGAGGAGCAAAAATCCCGGAAAGAGCTTGAGCGTTTGGTCAAGAAACTGGCTAAACAGAAGAATGACTGTTCATGGGAAGATGCAGGCCACTAAGTACTGTTGTTTTTCTGCTTCTGTAAGTGTGTGAAGGTGTGGATGAGTTGCTAGGTTTGTGTGTGTGTGCTAAGCGTTGTGTTCAGAAAGCAATCTTTCATTGTAAAGCAATATTTAAAACATGCATCTTTGCTGTGAGGTCATGTCAGTGCTTACAGCTCTGAGGAGGGCCATGTTGTGTGGTGGTAGTTCCTGTGTTGTGGTCAGTGAAGCAGGTTTGCAAAAAAGTGGTTGGGAATGACTTGCAACTGAACCACTGCATAAAAAAAGCAAATCAAGTTTTCTGTGAAAGGTGTGAATATTTTCTAAATGTGATTTAGACCATGTCATGTGACTAGACTATTCTCATGTGTAATGAATCATTCCACAACCCAACATTTGGCAGTATAACTGGGACGGGTGATCATATCTGCCCCTAATATTTTGTTATGCTTTATACATTCTTACATGCTCAAGGACAGTGGAAAATTGTTGCAAAATGAGGCTTAGAGGAAAACCAAACTGTTTCAACCCTTATACCTTATTATGTCAAGTGTGATAACCACGCACACGTGTGTGCATTCTGTTGAAGGCAACTTTTAACAAGCATACCAGTGAGCTCAAGGCATGGGCATATGTCTACATATGTGAAAATACCTTCATGGTACACTGGCAGACACTTTTAATCCACATGGATTTCTTGCTATGCATTTTATTTGTTACTGTATGTTAATACAGACGTATTAGATGAATTTAGTTGATACAGGAAACATTTTTATTTAGCCTGAGGAATATAAACTATAGGATTTATGTTATTGTTGCACATAAAAGACACATGATGCTGTGGCTGTATTGAAATGATTATTATTGTTTGCTTTTTTAAAAAGAACTATTAATGCTCTGTGTGATACCAGTATTGCTTGTTGGACATCGGCCACAGGCCTTAACACGGTTTTTCTTAAACTGTGTTACATACTTCTAATTAACATATGCTATTCAGTATTTCGGTATAATTCCTCACAGTAGATAATCCAGTCTCTGATAGTCATTGTCATGTCAGTTTATAGAATTGTCATTGCAAAAAAACAAATACTACTAAGGTATAACTTATAATATGTGTATATCATATATACTCAAATATGGTATTTAATAGCTAGTATAGCCAAAAAATTGTGTGTAAACTTTCATATTCAGATAAAATAAAACTTTTTAATTGCCTCTGTGTTTTAAGGCTTTAAATCTTTTTTTTATGAGTAGTCTAGTGTTAAGATCATGGTTCTTGGGCATTTGAGGATTATTCTTAAATCTTAAGACCAAATTTATCAACCTCAGAACAAGCTAAAATTTCCAACTTTGGCCATTTTCCCTACCTTTTAGACACTCTTCTTGTGACTTGTACCAGTCCTTGAGGTCATAATAATCTGTGTTGGCTTTTTAGTGGCTTTGGTGGCATGTTTGCAGGTACCACAGCAAATATATTCTTAAAACAGCCTTCCACAAAGCCAACACTGCCGAATAATTACATGAACACTTTTCAGAGCATCCATATGGTCTTGAACATTGGATATTTGAGCCAGGTCTAAAGGTCTAACTGATATAAAACCATGATGGGTGTGGGGTCTATTATTAATAAATGAATATGCACTGTACAGCATAGCTGGTACACTGTTGCGCTCATTCATGGGCCGAACCATTGCTATTGAATAGTGGCAATGCTCATCATACATATACGATCATAATTACTCACTGTGAGTGGAGGATTTTGCTATAAAATTACCTATATCAGTTAAAGTGGAGAGCTACTTCTAATAGGTGCGTAAAACCAAAAATACAGCAATGCGGTTTTCAGTTTCTAGCTTGATTGAAATTTTTTGCTCCAAAAGAGCTTCAAGTAAATACTGTTCAGGGGTTTTATGGTTTGGGCTGTACCCCTTAAAAATCATCAAGGTTAATAAATAAATTGCCTGTTTCAGAAGTACCTGAAATTCACACCCCATCCAACGTAGGTTCCCATCTGTTGTATCCCAGTATCTTGGAAAACCTTCCCAGATGAGCGAATGTTGGTATAGCAAGAAAGCAAAATCATAATTTTTATTGTGATATTCGGGCGTCCAGGTGCACTCATTGGCCACTTCATTAGGTACACCTGTTCAACTGCTCGTTAAAGCAAATATCTAACCAGCCAATTACACGGAAACAACTCAATGCATTGTGTTATGTAGACATGGCCAAGCTGATCTGCTGAATTTTAAACTGAGCCTTAAAATTGGCAAGAAAAGATATTTAAGTGACTTTAAATATGACATGGTTATTGATGTCAGAATTCAGAGTCAGATACTGCTGATATGCTGGGAGTTTAGTTCTCTGAGCAAAAATGCATTATATATGCCAGAGGTCAGAGAAGAATGACTTGTTCAAAGTGATAGAAAGGCAATAGTAATGACCTTCACAGTCATCAGGCATCAGTTTAGCAGAGCACCTTTGGGAAGTGGTGGAATGGGAGATTAGCATCATGGATGTGTAGCTGACAAATTTGCAGCACATTTGTGATGCTATTCTCTCAATATTGACCAAAATCTCTGAGGAGCACCTTTCCGAGTTAAAGCAGTTCTGAAGGCAATGGGATCCAGCCCGGTACTGGCAAAGTGTACCTAATGAAATGCCCATTTAGTGAACATAGGCTATATAGTTCTATTTTACTTGTTGACTCAATAATTATTTGCATATTTAGTAATGAAAATGTATTTATGGATAACTAACTAAATCTCAATGTACATAATTGTAAGAGGGAAATTAAATCGGAGATTTATACATTTTGGAGTAGCCCCCTGAGATCACTGGTGAAAATGCTTATGAATATTAGTGGAGAAGTATTCATACTGAAGCGGGATACTGGCGAAAACATACCTCAAAGCTTTGCAACAACTACTTAAAGACCAAAGAAGATCAAGAAGTGCTTACTGTCATAGATTTTCCTTTTAGATCACCTGGCCTAAACTTCAAGCATTTATGTGAGAACAGGAAGACAGACTTAGTCAAGCATTCAGTAACACCACAAGATGCTCTATGGGATATCGTGAAAACCTGCTGAAGTAACATAGATCATCAAAGTGTGCGCAAACATATGTAGTCCATGCCAGCTTGAGTGCAGACTATCATTTTCTAGCATTTTTTCTACTGTAAAACATTGTCTTAAAGTAGATTAGAATGTTAAATGGAAGCATTTTCACTAGTGGTCTCAGACTTTTGGCCACCATTGTATGTACAGTGTAAACAGTATATAGCAAAAATAGTTGTTACAGTTATTGGCACAATATATGTATATATATATATATATATATACATTTTAAGATTATTTGACCTTTTTCCCTTGATTATAAATACGAGGTGACGGGGAAAAAAACCGTTTAAAAATAGTTTTGTTTTATTAAAATAAAGATACTTTCGGTAAAGGCTACATTTTTTTTTATATTTACATAGTATCATTTAATTTAAAACATTTTTACACAACCAGTTTGCTAATGTTAACCCAGGGTGCCTTCAGTTGCCCCTAGGGGATGAATAAATCTGAATCTGAATAAACTTATAGCTTCTTGTGAACACAAATGTTAAATTATAAGAAGATGTTCTGATGGGACTAACATTTTGAGGCGATATGAGGGAAAGCATCTAAAATAAAGCAACTATAATGTGGGCCGTGCAAAAACTAGTATTCCATGCAATAAGACTGAAGACTGGTTTACTGTTAATAGTGTTGTGTGTTAAGGAGCCACGGCTGTTTTATAAGACAAGAATTTTTTTCCAGTGACATGTCTTTCTCTGATTAGTGCTACAATGCGTACAACTTATATTATGTGATTTATGTGATTATGTGTGCTTTACATGGTGTTACATCTTATTTATCTGATTTGATTGATTGATTTAGTCACATTGATAAGTGTTGTCATAATGTCCAGTCCATATCACATTCATGACATGCTTTATAAGATTTTCACAACAGTAGATCTGTTGGAATTCATCTTAAAACTGACTGCATACACAGTGGGGAAAATAAGTATTTGATACACTTCCGGTTTTTGTAAGAGACAGGATCTTTAAAAAATTCTGAAAATCACACCGGAGGATTTTTAAATAGTTACTTTGGATTTTACTGCTTAAAATAAGTATTTGATCACCTACCAACCAGCAAGAATTCTTTATCTGTTATGTTTTCTTTAAGAAGTCTGCACTCATTAGGTGTATTAATTGTACCTGTTTGAACCTGTTACCTGTATTAAAGACACCTGTCCACACACTCAGTGAATCACAATTCAACCTCTCCACCATGTCCACGACCAAAGAGCTGTCTAAGGTCACCGGGGACAAAATTGTAGACCTGCACAAGGCTGGAATGGGCTACAGGAAAATAGGCAAGCAGCTTGATGAGAAGGTAGCAACTGTTGGCGCAATTATTCGGAAATGGAAGAAACACAAGATGTCTGACAATCTTCCTTGGTCTGGGTCTCCATGCAAGATCTCACCTTGTGAGGTAAGTATGATTCTGAGAAAGACCAGGAATCAGTCCGGAACTACAGAGGAAGAGCATTGAAGACGAGTCGTGGCTGGGTCTTCCATTATGACAAGGACCTAAAACACACAGTCAGGGCAAACGAAGGAGTGGGCCAAAATCCCTGCTGCTGTGTGTGTGCAAACCTGGTCAAGAAATACAGAAAACATTTTTCTATTGTATTAAATTGCTTATTGTATGCAATAAAATAGAAATGTGATTTTCTGGATTTTTTTATCTCACACAGTTGAAGTGTACCTACGATAAAAATTGCAGTACCAATTACAATACAATTTTTTTGTAGGTGGAAAAACTTCAGGCAAAATCGGTATCAAATACTTATTTTCCCCACTGTATATGTTATATTTTCTGTAGTGCTTTGCTATTTGGTGTAATTCATGTTCAGTATACTGTTATGGTTGCTTATATGCTGTCAGTGGGGTAATGAATATGGCTGGAATTTGAAATAACTGTCTGTAGCACTTGCAGGAGATTTGCTCACAGGGTATGAATGTTCATGTAGTCATGTTTTTCTTTAAGTGCCCATGTCTGCAAACAATGTGTATTTCTATGCAACTATCATTGTCAGTTACTTTAAGCTAGTGCTTCTGCTTTTTCCATTATGCCTTCATTTAAAAAAAAGAAGAAAGAAAAATAAAAACAGAACTGTTTTAATAAAAATATAAACGAGATTTGTGGTGTTTCCTATCATTTTTGGTGTGGTCCTTATCTGTGTATGTTATCTTTGTTATATGAAAGAATATAACATCCTGTATGTAAATATATTTAGACTTGGTTGCCTCTTCTGTATTTGTGTGTTAGAGGAAATTCGAGATTTCTAAACAAATGATAACATAGTGTTACAGAAAAATTTTTGGTTTGCAAATTTGCATACATGTATATGAAATGCATGAAAATGAAAAGGCATACATTTTCAATATTATTTGGAATGTTGTGTAAAAGTTTGAGCATGTTTCAGGTTCATCTCAGAACTACTGATATACGAGTCTTTGCTTTACAGAGGTGTGTTCACGTAGCTTGGTTTATGTAAGAATAAAAGGAAAAAGGTTAAATATGGGGGGAATCTGTAAGCGAGTGGAATGAGTGGGGCTGGTTGAATGCTTCCTGTAAGAGCGAAGTTACTGTGTCCCTGAGCTGGGCGTGCTTTCTCTCTCTCACTCTTTCCATGGTGGAGGATGGAGTGTGGTAAAATAGGCAGCTATAGTGGGTTTACTGAGGCATGCTGGCTATGCAGATTTGAAAAGTTAGGTGGGTGTTTGGAGTCTGCTACAACTCAGCGTTCTAAAAAAAGGAATTTCTCAGAATTATTCTGTCAATCGGTGTGTGGAAAATGAATAAAGCAGTTGAAGTCGCTGTTGATACACATGTGGAACCAGATGGCAATAAATCAATTCTCCTTAAATAATGAGGTCAAAGCAGGACGTTTCTCATTCACTTAGTCTCTCTAGTAGTGTGAGTGCCCCATGAATCAAACAGAAAAAAAACGGACGAGGGGGATTGTGGCATCTGAAGTTTCACGGATATACTGACATGAGTGGCTATAATTTTATGCTATTTCTGTCAAAACCTTCTTATAGCTATCATATTGTGAATGCACAGTCAAAATAATTTGTTTTAAACAATGATACTTTAATACAATTGACATAAATACAGTATAATTTCTGTCATGATGCATGCTCAATAATAATCCAGGTGAGAAAATCCCTGAAAGTTGAATGAGTTCATCCTACTTTCTGAGATAATATAATTTTAGTGAAGGAAATTCAAGAACAATATGTTTTTATTCTGAAGGTTTGCAGAGACATAAAGCCAGTTTTAGAAGTAACCTGTAATTGTTTTGTTGTCAAATTATAAGACCTGGAATCTAGGGTTAAATTAAATGTAGTGTCACTTTCTTATTCTAGACTAGCTTAATCTTCATGGAATAAAATGACACAAAAACTAGATTAAGAACTGTCTGTGGTTCATTCATTCATTCACTGTCATACCCACTTAATCTAATTCAGGGTCGCAGCTGCGGCCTAACCAGTGGCACAGGCCACGTGTTAATAATCAGGAACATTCTCTAGACAGGGCATCAATCCATTGCAGGGCAAATGCACATACACACTCACTCTGGGACACTTTTGAGACACCAATTAACCTAACACAGACACTGGAAGAAAATCCATATAGGCAACAGTGCAGCATGCCACCCTGGCTGGGATTTTTCATTCACAGTCAGTACAGTGTTACAGTACATATCATTCAACATTAATAAATTAACTCATTACACAGTATACATGGAGAATCCTAAACCGAAGTATTTATGCTAATTTTGCATGTTATTCTGTGCCAACAACTGCTTCTAGTAAACAGGTTACTAAACCTCACACTCCATGCAAATCCAGCAGTTAAGTACATCTCAGATTTTCCTTTGAACTGGGGTGTAATGTCAGAAAACGTAGTTTTTCACTGTGAAAGTTCCAGCCTCCTTTTCAAAGATTAAGATTACTTAATGGAACGTGGTTATCCGTTTATACATGGAAAAATGGATCCAGTTAAAGAAAAAATCCACTCTATGTCATATTGGTAGATCATCCACCTTGTTCCGTCTCTGCCACGTGGTTTAGATGGCTTAGTCCCGCAGCAGAAACAATTCAAAGTTGGTTGAGGCCGGGTGCACCAACTTCCTGTCAGTTACATTGACAAAGAGCTGTTCATTTTTCTCAAGTTTAAACACCCCAGTCTGGGAGGCACTACACATGTCAGGTACTCCAGGAGTACTTTGTCGCGGTATGTTGCAATAAGAAGTAAGCAGGGTGTTCTCCACCACTTTTTCCTTTTGGCCTTCACTTTGTGTTTTTCTGGTCCTTACAGACTGTCTGAGAGATGCTTTTGGATGAGGCTTGGAAAAGGTGACTTGAGAGTGGATGAAATAATATCCAGGGAGATGAATAATCAGAGATCCAGAACGGCTCAGGGTAATCTCCTTCAACACAGAGTGGGTTTCATCCCATAAGAGTATATTGTCCTCCGCTAAGGGGAAAGTCATGAGAGAACAGGTTTTAGTTCATGAACCATTCTAGCATCATATGAGAAAGATTTAAATGTAGTGAGTTTGCCCTTACTTTCAATTTTAGACAGTAGAACCAGTTGAGCCATTGGTATAGTGGAGGATTCTGTTTCAGGTGAAGACACTATAAGAAGGGTAGACGGCTATGATTACCTCAGTCTCAAAATCAGATGTTTCTAAATTTAGGTAATAATATGAGGAAAATCATAAAAATACCTCTTTCTTGAGCTTTGGAAATCTACAAAAAGGAGAGAACAGGTATGGGGTAAAGCCTTTTTAAAACTATGTACATAAGAAAAATGGCTAGAGGTCCTTGTGAAGAATCCATACCTTTTCTGTGAAGGCCCTGCCGTTATATCTGTCTGGAAACTAAAACAGGAAGACAGAAAAGTTTAAACTATGGTCATGGCTGAAAATATCTTATCTTTAGAATTAAAGATACATTGATTTTTATGCCTTGTATGGTCACTTGAGTTTAAACATTTTTAAGAAGGTGCACCATAGATCCTATTGAATTAATGCTTTACTGTGTATATGCAGTTATTGCAAAACTTTTTTAACGTTTCAAGCTTTAATATCAATTTAAACCCACTTTAAATTGCAATATGTTTTATAGACTATTCCCTGCCAAGTCAGTAGATGGAAATTACTATGGAATATAGAATTATAGTTGTAATTCATTAGGTAGTAGATTGAGTAAAAATTCCAAAGACTAGTATTTAATATTACTTGAACAGCAGGCAGATTTGTATTGCAAATGCAAAACCTCTTTTGTTAGAGACATTGTTTAGCTTGCAACTGCTCAATGAACAGATCTGTGCTATGGGCTTTGCTGCTTTGATGTTGCGTGCACTCCCTTGTTCATCCGACCACACAACCCAAGAAACCAACAAGATGCAATATAAATGGATCACCATTAAATACTCCTATTGTGTAAACCACGCTAATACATCATATGAACATATGATATGTAAATACATAAACCATTTCTCTGCCAATAATGAATGATTAATTATATCTAATAATGCTTGGTATACATTAAGTAAATGTTATTCAGAATGTATGTGGTCCTGAAACATGACTCAGTCAATTGGTAATTTAATCAAATTAACAATTGATTCATAATTAATTGATTAAAATGGTGCATATTTATATATTTTTGGGAAAGCCATTATGAAAGTTTATTATTTGAAAATACACTGAATTTCAATAGATGGTTGGACTTGTATCTTCATTTCTTTTGACCAAATTTCTGAGACTAATCATCGTAAGCTCTGTTGATTGTAATGTCAGTAAATAAATCAAGAGCAATAAACTTAGAACACCTGAATCAGCAAAAGCCAAAGCTTAGATCTCCTGAAAATTCTAAAACTATGGTGAAATTGATTGCCTGTTTAAAGCATCGCACTACCACGTTCTGGTTTAGATGAGCAGCAAAGAAAACTATATGAAAGGAAAGTTTGTTGCTCTTGCTGGTATAAATATATATTTTTTGATGTTTGAGAAAATAGCAAGAGCAACAGTGTTCATGAGTTATTTATGGAAATGTTTGATTTGTCATTTAATAGAAAATATTCAGCTGTGATATAGTCTGAAGACCACTATGCTAAATCGAACATGATTAACAAACACATGGAAACCAAAACTGTCCATAAACTATTATCTGTACAGTTCTAGTTATGCAGGAAAATATTATAGACTGATTAATCAGAAGTGATTTGAATAAGTACAGTACTTTAATACTGTTTAATGTTGCCAGTAACTAGTGATATAAAGCAAAAATCTCTAATATCTTAGTCATGTCCATACATGTAAGATAGAATTTATGTAAAGGATATGAGTGCTTACCGTGTTTAATTTATGGAACAGGTACAGGAACCCTCCAAATGTCAGTAACATTAGCAGGAGCATCATTACAGACAAGAACTTGACTAACGGCGTATTCGTTGACATCAGAGATCCTCCTCTGTGGCCCATGCGTGGAGGTACCGGTGGAGGTACCGGTGGAGGTGCCGGTGGAAGACTGTAGCTGCTATGATAGGTGTTTATCATGGTTGACATAATTACTGGCAGCCCTGGTAGTCAGAGATGTGAACACCAAATCCACCCATACAGGTCTAAAGAGTCACCTCCACCAGCCCGACAATTCATCTGAAGCGACTTCCTGGAACTTTTTTAGCAGACAGGTCTCACGTTTGTATGTAATTTTTTTTTAGGGTTTTTTTCTGTTGGCTGAGTTTTGCACCCAAAGAGGTTTCTAAACAGCTGCATGCACTGTAATTTATGCAAGAAATCTGAAGTTAATATGTGTATGCTCACGCCTCTGTGTTGCTGAGATAAAAGCAAATAGTAGGTGTTACAGGTTTGTGTAAGCTCAGTGACATACGCATGAACACATAAATAGCCAGTGTTCAGAACTCGCTGTGAATGCACACTAAAAAACCTGTTGCTAAGGAACATCTTTAAAATATAAAAAATAAAAATAAATAAACAGCTCATCAATAAAAAAAATCACAAACTCCAAAATCCGAGATTTTTTTCTTTATTAAAGCAAAGGCTTAGACAAAGTGATTAATTTTAGAAATCATTATACAGTAGAGATTATCTGTGCCTACAGTTGACTGAGAAGTTGAGTAAACAAGAGAACTTTTTCCTTTTTTGGTGGTTTTTGTGAGTGCTTCTGTGTGTGCCCATGTGTAGGCACACTAGTAAATGTTCTAAATAATGTTCTGTGCTTTATATATAGCACTTATGTCAGAGTTGCTATTGGAAGCTACGAAAAAACTACCTTCGGGGAAGCACCTTTTCTTTTGCAGGAAATTTCTTACAAATGTGATAAGAGCAAAATTAACATCTAAATTAGAAATGATGAGCTGCTTAGTATCCTTCCTTCTTGTAATAACAGTTTGACTTGATTAAAAAATGTTGGCCTTTATGCTACATGCTTCATGAAAAACTAGGAACTAGGAAGGAACTTAATTACAAGAACAAACATGAAATAAAACAGCTGAATTTGATTTCTTTCTTTGTGCATTGCAGTATGCTTGATTTCTGAGCAAACTCTGGCCTTTTTTTTAAATTTTTGGCTGTATTATTAAATGACTGATTCATTCATTTGTTCATTCCGTCATTCTCATATGTTCACTGACTCACTTTTTTATCCCCTTAATCCTGGATAGAATTGCAGGAAAGTGACATGCACACATACACACACACACACACACTAGGGCACTTTAGAGACACCAGCTGACCTAATGCAAGTCTTTGGAATTTGTGTGCAAATGCATGCAGACATTGAGAGAACATGCCAACTCCTCAGAGACAGAGTGTGGGCCGGGAATGGAACAGAGGTTGTCTGCCAAACACTGTGCCAAACTCACCTATGTTAATGGTGCATTACCATACACTTTAAAAATTACAGGATGCACCAACCCAACAATCACTTTCCGAGATTTTACAACTGCATATTCTATTAAAAAAATATTTATAATATCGCTCTACCTTGTGGACCTTGAAGTCAGAGACAGTAGTTCATCTGTAGTTTGTCAATCTTAGAATTCTTCATCAGTCCTCACATGATGCTGGGGGCTGGGCATTTTTGTTTGGTTAACTGTTTTCAGCCAAGCAGTGACAGTCATGTGTTTAAAAACTCCAGAAGCTCTGCTGCGTCTGATCCACTCATGCCAGTACAACACACACTAACACATCAGCACTACATCAGTGTAACTACAGTGCTAAAAATGATCCACCATCCAAAGAGTACCTGATCTGTGCTGGTCCTGTGGGGATCCTGACCATTAGAGAACAGATTAAGGAGGGAATGTAGAGAAACAGATGAACTACACCCTGTAATTGTAGAACTACAAAGTGAATCTACTGCATACGGGAAGTGGAACTGTTAAAATGGACATATAAAAACAGTTGCAACAGACTGAACAGAATGAGTGGGTGGCAGTACAGAATATTAATAGGTTTACACCTTCCCGACTAGTGCATAAAGGAGTGTTTTGTCAACTTTGCTGGCGAACTTGGCAGAACAGCACAAGTACATTTTCTTGTGCCATCTTTTGATTTTAATAGAGTGGCACAGTAGGTAGTGTTTGTGGTTTTGGGTTTGTTAAGTTATAGTTCACTGTCTGCTCTAAACTGCCTGTACGACAGATCACGTCGCCATTAAAAAAAAAAGCTTCTTGGAGGGATTCCTGACCTCACTTGTCATTCTGATACTTCATTGAGTCTTTTTTTATGTAATACTTCTGAAGCATGGATGATTCACAGAGTCCTGATTTCTAGTGAAGCTCCAGCCAACCTCAGAAAGTCTTTGATCCTTTAGACAGAAAAAAACAGTAGCAAATGGGGACAATTCTTTTTAGTCATTCACTATCCGGTCTCATGTTGCCATATCTTTTTTTTTACCTGAAATGGAGAATATGGGCAAAAGTACGTAGAGTATGTAAAGTATCCATTATCACTGTTATTTCCACCACACTCCTTGCTAACAGGTTCATTTATCAAACAGGAATCTCCACAGACAAACCGTAGAGAACTGTTTTAGCTACCAAACCTGCAATGATATGCATGATAAAATATAACAAAATTATGGATTTCATATATTTTTAGCGCTAGAATGATAAAACCAGCTATGAAATAACAGCAGTGTAGAGCGTGTTTTAGATTTTGTAGCTCTATTTACCACTTAATTTATAGGTATAAGAATTGGTTTGTAAACCTTAGCTTATTTTTAGTTGCCCATTATGAAAAAGACCCTCAAATGTGAATAATAATCAGATAATATTTAGCACTTGAACCACTGTGCAAACATATAATAGTGTATTATACTGTATGCCAAATTTGTTCAATATTTGCATTTATTATGTAAAAGTAACTAAACTAAGATTAAGGTAATTTCTAAAACTCATGAACAGGATTAAACTCAAAGAACAGTGGGTAACAAACTTGTGTTTTTTTGATCCTTTAAGCACGATAGGTGGATCTTATGATAAATTAGGCTATATTAGCTGCTCACAAAAATGACAGCATATTTCATTATGGAATATTTCATTTTGAAGTATCCCCTACGTTTTGTGAGCAGTATATAAGATTGCATACAAACTTGCTGCTAAAATGTACAGCACCCAGGAAAGGCTGAGTCTTTGATGAGCAAGGAGGACCAGAGGCTGCATCAAGAACCACCATTCAACAATAGCTGATAGAACCACATGGGCATGGGATTGCTTTGGCAAACATTTATCGAGCACTACAATACAAGGTTATATTCACAAACACCGCTTTAAAGTTAAGGCAGGAAGAATGGCACTAAATAACATCTGAATCACTAAACTGCTTGGTATCCTATGTGCCAAAACATCTTTTAAGTGTGGTGAAAAGGAATAGTAAATATTATAAAGTGATAAATGATTTACCATCCCACTTTTTGTGGAATGTCTTGCAGGCCTAAAATGCAGGAATGGATGTTTATTACCAAATAAATTGAAGCTGATAAGACAAAATATTAATTATCTGAGGTTTATACTGTCTGCAACAAAATAAAAATCAAAGTAAATGTAAGAAACCATGTGTGTTTTATATGCATATTCCATACTGTTTATTTTACTGATTTGCACCTGTATGTGTGTAATAATTGGTCTGTAAACTTATACCTCTTAATGGTTGCTCATTTTGAGTTCTTTAAAATGTGATAATAATCTGTGATAATAATACGATTAGCACTTTGTCTCATAATGAATGACTCTGAACCCATAATAAAATAATAGAGAATAAAAGTAGTGTGATGTAGTGTTTGTAAAATTTTCCCAAAGTTTAGAGGCCTTGTGTTTATCATGGGGCAGCACAGTGGTTTGAGTTGCCGGGTGGGCACCAGCTGGCCCGCGACCGCATGTGGATTAAGCAGAAGATAATGAATTAATGTTTATCATGTTTATTATGTTTATCAGCAAAGAAAATAGGTAGACCTTATATTAAAGCTTATATGCTATACCGTCTACTATACTTTGCATGGTAAATTCAGCTTTGTTTAAAATTTTCTATCAGGTATGTAACAGACCAGTTCAGTTTTACGATAAATGCATATTTCTTATTCATGAATTAGGCTTTACACAGTGCTACAAACTTGCATCTAAAATGCACAAGTTTCTCCATTTTGTTCCCTACTTGCTTTCATTTTCCATCACCAGGCTCATCGCCATTCATTGCCATGTGCTTGAGGCTCTGGAGCAGTATGTGTGCTGTATGTGAGGTCCAGCATTTTCATGCTGGTCACCCACTTTAGAATCACTGGAATCGTTCTCATAGCATTTTTGAATGAGTGTGAAAGACTATTTTTCAATTTTAATGTCATGTCACCATGAGTGAATTTGGACTAGTCCATTTAAAAATGAATGGTGGATGACATATCTGTACTCTAAATACACATAACATTTCTACAGAGTGGAAAACGCGCTCCACCAGAGATGTTTACGAGTTCCAGTCCTTAACTAATAGAGAACTGTTACTCTGCTGCGACTGCACTGTTTGCATGTCCCAACGTGTCTGTATGTGTTTCTGCAGGTTTGTGCTTTCAAGAAGACGCTATTCCACTTCACAAACAACTAAACCAGCTTTGTTAAATGTTTTGTTTTAAATGCTGTATACCACTTGAAGATGAGCCAGTGGATGAGGTGACCCTCAAATTGTATCTAGGAAACCACATGTACTGTGAGTAAGTTGGAAAGTTGTCTGATACGCAAAATTAGTTGTGTTTAGCAAAATACTAGCCTAGCTTTTCTAGGCACTTAAAAGTAAAGTGAAAGGTAAAGTGAGTCAAATACTCCGGGTTAACATGAGTTAAGATCCAATGGATAAGTTTACCCCATTGTAACACACTGGAGTAGAGCCTCTGGTTTATAAAATAACATTCCAGTATAACAAATTACAATGTTGAATGGAATATGGAATATAGAAATAGAAAAAAAAAAGATTATGTGTAATTACAAACTTTGATGCAGCAACCATCATTCGATGTATAGGCAGTAAATTAAAGCCTATGGGGATACCACCCAGATACAAGACCCATGAAATAAACAAATAAAAGTGTAAATGGGTCTATGGGAACCGGTATAATTTTATTGTCAGTTAACTTGCGTTTACTTTTTTTTCAACCACTAGTTGGCAATATTGGACTATAAATTCACGGCTCATATCTCTGCGTAAACATGGTATCCAAGCTCAAACAAAGAAACAAGCTTTTAAATCCAGTTTAAATCCAGAACATATTAAAATATGTTCACATATTACATTTGTTTCCATTATTACATCAGTAGGCTTATAGCATGTAGACGTTCATAGGCTAAACTGTATATATTGTATTTTCCAGTCAGGTTGGCATTACATATTATAAAGCAATGCAGTAATATTCAGGTTTACAGTACACAGTAATATAATGCACAACGCATACTTTGTTTGTATTAACATCTAAATGAAGCTCATTTACGCATGGTTCTTTAAGAAGCAAGAATTACTTGAATTTATTATAAATGCGTAAATGTTTTAAATGTGTTCAATCTAAATCCATGTGCACACAGGGAGGACCCAGACTGCTCCACCTGGGATCAAATCCAGGACCTTCTCGCTGTGAGGCAAAAGTGCCTCAGGTCTATAATCAGGTCTATCATAAAACAAAGTCATTTTCTTTACAAATTTGAATAAATTTATTTCGATTATTATGTATGCAAACTGTGTAATTCTAAAACCCTACAGTTGGGGTGCTATGGCAATTGCAAATAAGAAAACCTGAACCTGAAATATGTACTTATTTTCTGGCCCATTTAATTTCATTAATTTCATCCAAAACCTCCACTCCTGTATTTCAGGCCTGGTGCACATTCCAAAAAAGTTGGAACAGTAAAGCATTTATCATTTTGTCATGTTGCCATTCCTTCACACAACATGTAAAAGATGCTTTGACACAGACCAAGCGCTCTAGTGTTTCAGATATTAATTTGTAACATTCTTCCTGAACAGACATTTTCCATTTCAAATTGTCAGGATTGGACAGGTTAGGACTGCAGACAGACCAGTCCAGTACCTGTACCCTTTTTATGCCACTGTAATGTGTGCAGCATGGGGTTTTGCATTGTCTTGTTGAAAAATGCATGGCTGTTCCATGAAATTATGCCATCTTAATGACAGCATATTTGGTCTAAAAATTTGAATGCACTTTTCTGCATTACTGGTGCCATTACAGAATTGCAAATGACCTTTGCCAGGTGCACTGACACAATCTTATACTATGACAGGCCTTGGATTGGCCTTCTTCTTTTGGACTTTTTTCTGATAACAGTCTAGATGGTCCTTTCCATCTTCGGCCTGGAGCACACAGCATGCATTTTTCCAAAAAAGACGTGATCTAATGAACTGAATACTGATTCATCTGATCACAATGCATATTTCCACTGTGTGATGGTCTAGACAGCTTTGAGCCCAGAGAATTTAACTCCACTTCTGGACATGGTTAGCATAAAGCTTCATTTTGTGCAGGAAAGATTTAAGCATTTTTCAAGTGGAATTTGCTTTTCTAAGCTGTTGGGTCCTTGGGCATAATATTTAAACCCCAATTGCTTGCATTGTAAGACTGTATCAGTTGCAAGTCGCTCTGGATATGGGCATCTGCTAAATGCTGTAAATGTAATCTCTTTTCCATGTGGTTTTATCTGCTACTGATGAATGGTGTTTCTTCAGTGCTGTCTGAGGAACTAGAGATCACAAGATTTCAGTTTAGGCTTGTGGTCTTGCCCTTTACCCACAGAAATTCCTCCAGATTCCTTGAATTATTATAGAATACAGACATAAATATGTACATCTCTTATAATCTTTCTTTGGAACTCTACTTTCTTTCCAAATCTTCCGTTGACAACAACTGTTTGAAATCACTTTAATGTTTACCTCTTTAATAGCCCCAAATTGCCCCACCATCCCACTGCTTCTGGAATGTGTTGCAGGCCTGAAATGCAGGAAGTGATGTTTATATTGACAAATTAAATGAAGTTGATTAGACAAAATTTTACATACATTATGTTCATGAAGTCTGCAATTACAAAAAAGTCAAAATAAATGTAAGACACGCTGGGTTTTTTATTAGCGTATTTCATACTATCTTATTTTTTTCTGGGATTCTGGGATTGTGAACTGAGGGATTTAAAGAGAAACATTATGTTTCCCAGATTCCCGAACAACCTTGCACAGAAACAACCAATGTTTTTTTCCCTCATATAACCAGTGTGATGTTCTTTTACAACTTGTCATGCTGGATTACGTGACGAGCTTGTTCCTGAACAGGTTAGTCTTCATATGACGTAACCCTTATTAACCGTTGCACTGGCTCTGAGTTGAAACATCGAAACTCTTACAGAAATGAAAGAGATAAAGACAGTCTTATTCTTGTGAGGCAGATTTTTTTTCCCGATGTGTAAGATCTGAGGAATAGGCAAAAGTCCATGCCTAATACCAGTACAAATCCTTTTTCTCCATCATCTGTACTCCTACAAGAGAAAGAATACATGCTGAGAGGTGCAACAACCAAGCAGCTGTGCTTATACTAACATACAGACTGAGTAACATGATGTTTAAATAAATTCCTGTTTAGTAGCTTTTTCTTTAATTAGTTTCGGATATCGCCTTTCAAGTAACTACATAGCTAGAGCCGTATTGTTAAATTAACACTTATTGTGATTAATTAGGTTCAATGCACACTAATAATGTAGTCATTATTTACAGTTCAGTCACTTTATTTGATGGTATATGTGTCATATATAATCTTTGATATGTACATTAAGTATGTTCATCACATATACATTACAATGCTGAAATCTGACAAAATAGAAAAAAAAAATATTTTTGGAAAAATACCAGGCCAGGACTTCAGATTCAAGACTTCTAGTACTATGAGGCCACAGTGCTAATCAATGCACCACTGTGCCGAACTATATACTTTTAAAAATAATAATTCTAAAATCAAAATTTTCAATATACTTCATCAGTTAGCTAGAACTTTTAAAATGAATGGCTGTAAATTTTGGAAATGATGAACAAAGAATAGTCAAAACACTATAACAATCATAAATGTGTTGTAAAGGAGTAAAAATTAACCACATTTGCAGTTTATTTAATACTGCCCAATACAACTCCTGTATTAACTGCAGTACCAGTCAAGTCGAGGCTGTGATCCAGAGTCATCTGATCTCCTAATCCTGAATGTCTCGCCCAGTCTGACGTGAACTCCTGTTTGGGGGAAGCTACCATGACAGAGCCCAGTTCCGGGCGTTCGCTGTGCAGCAGATTTAATAAGGAATTGGTGTACTGATGATCGGCCACCATCAAACCATCAGCTGATGAAGCAGTGGGATACATCATGGGGGGCAGCACCAGACCAGGAGCCTGCCGTGGACCACTGAGCCAGACACTGGAGCTCTGAGCAGGGGTGTTCAGTGGAAGACGGAGGTTGACTGGTGTCTCTTTGTATCTGCCTAGCTCAAGCCGTTCTAAAGAATCTGTGGTTCCAAGGTTCATGTGTGACTGCACATTCCAATGGCTCAGATTTGACTCCTCTGCAACACATACAAACATAGTTACTGTGAGCAGTTTTGTATATTATTCATTTGTATTCATTATTTATATTAGACTGTTGTGCTTGCCAGGTTTAAGTAATTTAGAAACAAGTCTGAGTTACTAGATTGGGTCGACTTGTGTGTTTTCTTGCTTTTAGTGTGGCCTTCTCTTGGTGTGGTGACTTTTGCCAAGGCACGTGAGAAATGTGCATCCACCATGCTATTAATGTCTCCTTGAAAGTATGTGAGGAGGAGACTGCCTGCATGCTCCTCTGCCTTCCCAGCAACAGGGCTCCCTGGTTCCTGTTCCATTTCTGAGATGGGCCCTGTACAAAGAATGAATGTGTGTTAATTTACATTTGTCCACTGGGTGACACGATCGGTGTATTATCAGCGTTCAAAATGGCTAATAATTTAGTTTTAATAAGAAAGAGTTTTCTGAGTTTCTGAGGCAACTACAATATACTTTAAATTGAGTTGTTCTTAACTGAATACAATGAAAGTTCAACAAATGTTGTTAAAAAAAAGTGCATCATTTTAGGCAATAAAGGCACAACACTATCTACAGTTTAAGATAAAATAATGTGTCCTCCAAAACTAAAAAAATACTTTTAATCCTGTAAGTACTTTACATTTTCAACTAAAAAGAATATAATTAATCAAGGTATTTTGGTCTAAGAAAGTTGAGATCCTGAAAGGTCCTGGGTTAATATCTGGACAAACCAAGTTTGGGAATTATTTTTCTCCAATACTTCCCCATGGGGATCAACACAGTAAAATACTCAGAACAAAATACTGTTCACCACACAGAGTGGTGCTTAAAGATTTGTGAACACTTTTGAACTCTATATTTCAGCATAAATATAACCTATAAAGTTATAAGACAAGTCCTAAAGGTAAATACGAGAACCAGATTAAACAAATGAGACAACACATGGTCATTTAGAAACGTAGGAAAATGTGATATGTATATATGTATGTATGTAAGTATGTGAACCTCTTGGGTAAGCAGGTAATTTGAAGCTGAACTTAATCTGTTTTTAATCAGTAGGATAACAGTCAGGTGACACTGGAATCCAGTTAAGTTGAAAGAAATTGGGTAAGAGATTTCTGAGGACCACGGAAAAAGTGTTGCTTATGTTCATCAGGCTGGAAGGCTTACGAGCCATTTCTAAAGAGTTTGAATTTCACCAATCCATATTCCGACACACTCTGGAAATGTAATACCTCTGTTGCTCCTTCCAAGAGCAATGCTGATAATAGTCTGAAAAGTCACTTAAGGAAATTAGCAACTAAAGGAATCCCCTACATTGTAGACTAACGTTAATGTTCACTGGTCCACCATCAGAAGAATGCTGAAGAACAATGTTGTGCATGGCATGACTGCAAGGAGAAAGCCATTGCTCTTACATTGCTGACCATCGCACGGCAGCTATACAAGCCAGACAACTAAATGGAAAATGTTTTGATTTAAATGATAGACGTTATGTCTGGAGAAATAATAGTGCATTCCACCATTAGAACCTTACTCTATCTGTGACACATTGTCAGGACATCTGTCAGCGAATTGAATTTCAACAGAGTATGGGTCATGCAGCCACTTATATTTAAATTATCATGCAGTATTTGATCCATTATCTGTTTATCATATCAGGAATTTGTAGGAAAGTAGTATGTGACATGATGGTGTGATAATCCTTTCTGTAAAGACCCACCATATGAATTCGTATTACCATTAAGATGCTGTACATTAAAGCATTTCTGTTAAAGTCAACCAGTTAGCACTACATGGCAGTATGAAAGTAATTACAAATTAATTAGGAAAATGATCTTTAAAGTCTATATTGTAAAACGTTTAGTACTCACAAAAATTAGGGGATATTTCATTTTGAAATATATAAAATATCCCCTAATGCAGTGTGAGCAGTGTATTTTTTACTGGGCACATTTTACCTGGTTTCAGTTAAAGATAAGCATGTTGATGCTTTTGTGTGCGACTTACCAATAAGTCATGTTTTATTTCCTTAGATGCTAAAATATGAGATTTTCTGTCTAAAATTTGGTTAGTTATAATGCAACAGTGGTCTGTGTAATAATGACAGCTATTATTGCACTTCATGTGATGCTTTGTACGTACCTGAAACAGGTGTCTGCTATTTCCAAACTGCAAATAAATTATGTCTGCTGAAAGTTGAAAGTTGAAAGCTGGTGGTCACTTCACAACTTTGTCTTCAAATCCAGGATTTAAAAAAAAAAGTTATCACGTATTCTTTGGTAAATGAACAGACGATTTTATTTACTGAACAAGAGACCGCGTCTTGCCTTTGTTGCCTTATATTAAAGATGCACAGCACGGGTGTGTTCTTCCTGCAGCTTTGATAGTATGACCAGAATGTGCCTGAACTGGTAGGACCACACTAGCACTTTAGGTTAAGAGCTGTTTCTTCCGAAACTTGCAGTGTGTTATGCATGACAGCAACCTACTTGGTGCTATAAGGTGCTATGATATCCTACGCCACCGTCAAAGTTTGTTTGATTGTACATCGATATGTACAATGTTAATTGAAAAAAATGAACGTCAAGAAACATTATTAGACCTTTTGGTGCAGAGATGTTTGTTGAAAGCAATGCTTGACTTGTGTTGCTTTTCAAATATTTAAAAAAAATTGTTTCTAAAAGATAAGTGTGAATGACTGCCACTACTAGAGATAATACTAGATAACAATTCAAATCGGGAGGAATGTTAATGAAATTGTTGGCTAATGCTAGGGTGGCATAGACAAGACAAGACACATAGTTGTCTGGGCATCATTCAGTGCCATATAAGGTTATTTACTACAATTTCTCATATCAGGAAATGTTGCGATTGTGGTGATGTGGCATCCTTAATTGGTGGGAGGTCTCCAATATGATTTCTGATTAAGTTATGGTCAGGGCTGCATGCACGCCAGCCAAGTTATCCATCAAAGTTGGTAACCCAAAACAAAGCTTTACAGATTTTAAGTGGCAGGACAGAAGTTGTTGATTTAGATTGTTAGTGTGATTACATGGGAAGATACAAACATATGCCCATCTGTAACTGAGAGTCACTGAAGTGTTCAGTCCAACCCATTCTACTGCCACTGCAGTTTGTCTTTTTTTTACAACTACAAATCAGAAAAAAAGTCAGGACTGTTGAGACAACTTTCTGGTCAATTTAATTTAACTTGAATGCCTCTTATAACTGATCCCTAAGGTGGCACTGCATCAAGAACCACCATCCAACTTTAGATCATAGAACCATATGGACAAGGGATTACTTTGGCAAACCTGATGATGATGCACTACAATGCAGAAATAAATTAACAAATTACACTTTACTGTGCAAAAAATGCCTTATGTTAACCACGTCCAGAAGCAGCATAGACTTCCCTGGCCTTGGAGGCATCACACGTTGTATACTGTGGTCAGATGAATCAGTAATCTATTTTTCAAGTAAAGTAAAGGACCATCCAGAAAGCTATCAGTCCAAAAGATAGGGTCTGGCATGCTATGGGGTTGTGTCAGTGCCCTTGACATAGGTCATTTAAATTTCTGTGCTGACAACATTAATGCAGAAAGTACACTGAGATCTTAGAGGAACATGTGCTGCCTTCAAGACGTCATCTTACATTCTTATCAACATATTTTTTTCAACAAGACAATGCAAAAACACATACTGCACACATTGCAACGGCATGGTTGTGGAGGAAGAGGGCACAGGTACAGGACTGGTCTGTGTGCAGTCTGTAACCTGTCCCCAATAGAAAATGTGTGGAGAAATTTTAAACAAGTGACAATGACGACATACTGTTGCACATTTTAAGGTGTGTTAGCAAGAAGAACCCAGATGTGTCTTGTAAGCAAATCAAGCCCTTCATTTGGCCTGGTCAGAGTCCACATTTGTAACCTATAAAAATATTTAATCTCACATTAAACTAACTGGGAAACATTTTCAATTTCTTGTTAACTGACTCTTTTGTCCTAAAAAGCACCAGCATTCTTTGATGAACAAATGGGAACACTAAGTTCCCATTGTAAATGGACAGTAGGGTCGATCATCAAACATACATTTTTTTGCTTTTCTTTTTTCTTTGACACACAGTTGGTCCAAAAAGGGCCTTAGCTACATGTTATTGAAATTTTGAGACTCATATATTGATTTTCACATCATCATTTCAACATGGACCATATTGCAAATTGCAGCCAAATATTTTTAATAATGCCTTATTTTGTTTAAATGATTCGATAAAAAAAAGAATCACTAAGGACAAACATAAAAATACATAACACCCCGACAGACTTGCTCTTGATTTTGGACTTTTTTGCTGATAACAGTCTGGATGGTCCTTTTCATCTTTGGTCTGGAGCACACAGCCTCTATGTTTTTTTTTTTACAAAAAATACCTGAAATACTGATTCAAGTAACCATAATATACATTCCCATGGTTCATCCTACGTGCTTCTGAGCCACATTAGGACTAACCAGACTTTTATCAGCAACAAGTCCAAAAACCAGGTGCCCTTGGCAAAGGTTCTTTACACTTCTGTGATAGCAGCATTAATGCAAAAAAAGTACATTGCAATTTTAGAGCAGCATGAGCTTCAAGATGTAATCTTTTCCATGGACATTGAACAACATTGTGTTTAACAAGGCAATGCAAAACATTTTAAATCAGAAAAGAACTTAGGCCTGAAATAAGTAAGTGCAAATAATACTGCATTTTATTTATATGCATTTTTCATGCCGTTCTCTGTTTCTGATTTGTAGTTGATGCAAACACTTTTTCTCTTCATAAAACATCAGAGCATTGTTTCTTAAACTGTGGAACACATACTACTGGTGTTTTAAACTTTTTATAATTTTGTTTTTGGAAATTGTTTTTGTGTTTTGGGAATAAAAACAATGTGTGGGCTCTGCAGATGCATGACATCATATTGTTAACTGATTCCCAAAATTTGACTGTTATGAGACATTATCAGTATGTCTTTTTCATTTATCTGAAACAATAGTTAAAATTAGTCCCACAATTAAATAGACTATTATATCCTAGCTGAAAGTAGCAGATGCAATGAACAATGAGCCCGAACTGGAAAATCAAACACACCTTTTAAATGTGTTAATAATAATTACTCACCCTTGCAACAGCCAATGCTAATTTTGGCACATTAGGCATGACTTGTGTTAACAAGCTCTGAAAAAGCACTACAAAAGGGTAAGATACCAGGTTAAATTTGGTCTATTACATTACATTTATGGCATTTAGTAGACGCCCTTATCCAGAGTGACTTAGAACGGAAACAGTCTTACAATTTAAGCAATGGTGGGTTAAGGACCTTGTTTAAGGACCCAACTGTGGTAGCTTGACCGCTTGGGATTTGAACCCTGGACTATCAGGTCCATAGTCCAGTGCCTTAACCACTAGGCTACCACAATCCTCAGTCTGCAGTATTCACCTGTACTGGAAGAGAGGAAGAAACCAAGATCACAATGGTATGTGAGCTGTGAGATTCTCAAAGAGAGCATGAAACCAGCACATATAAGAAGGCAAGTAAACACTAACCATGCTTCAAACATTTGTGGGATAAACTTGTAGACTCAGCTTAATATGCCTATTGTGTAGAAGAGTGTGTGCAGTGTTTTCGTTTCTGTGATGAGACTCATATGTGGTACTTGGAGGTTTTGGTTTGATGCTCAAAAAAAGTTTGAAAACTATGGGGTTAGAGTATATGAAGCCCTGGCATAAACTCAAACCTAATTTAGACCATGCTATGCCATTGACACTTTTCAATTGATTTGAATATGCAACACCTCTCTGTCATTCTAAGCACACGTATCATGTCACATGTGCTTGCCATGCCTCTCTCCTATCAGCTTGCTGGCCATAATCTAATACTGTAGCTCATGAGTGTCATCTGGTGGTGCTTGTGGTAAAGAATGCCAACATGCACAACCAGAAATGAAACCAACACTGGGAATAATATCTTCTTGTATAAAATCTTTTTTTATGTTTTGCAACATACTGCAATGCTTATGTGACCTGGGTAGTGTGCCCTTTTTGTTGGGTAAACACCAGTGCATAGCTTGCTCAGGAATGGCAGAGGGTAGGTGTGAGTGCATCAGAACACACAGTGAGATGAAGGGTTTGGAGGATGGCCTGGTGTCAGGAAGGGCAGCAAAAAAGATATTTCTCTTCAAGTAAAACATCAAGGATAGACTGAAATTCTGCAGGAAGTATAGGGATTGGATACAAACATCTGACAAAAGGTTCTAAAAACTTTGTGCCATTCTCAAAACTTTTGGTAACAACTGCATTCCTCTAAATACGTTGTGAGCCCCCTTTATTCTGTTGTCTAATGGTTGGGTCCCTCACAGATGAGGTCCTATATGGGTGGTGGATCATTCTCAGCACTGCACTGACACTGATGAGTTGGTGGTCTTACAATAACGTGGTGAAAGTAAACAGACTTTATGAACTCTAGCAGCACTGCTGTCTCTGAACCAATTATGGAAGTTCAACACACACTAACACACCATTAACATATCAGTGTCACTGCAGTGCTGAGAATGATCCACCACCCAAATAGAGCTGGATCTAAAATTATACGTTGAGTGTATAGGGACGTTTCCAAAAACAATGCAAACCACATCTTGTGTGAAATGTTCTTTATTGATGCACACAAATATTAGTTGTGAACATCAGATTTCTGATAGATCCTTAGATTTCTTACATCTAAGACTAATTTCACCTTCAAATGAACTGCTAATACATATCTTATGTTTGATTGGTTTCTTTTTATATGCTTGTTTTTTTTTTCAAACAATATAGCTTTGTGTAATATGTGCAGTAAACATAAATGCACTGTAACATTTCATTGTAACCATTGGATGTGTAAAAGTATGGATTTATATTAATATTTGGGTGTTTGGATTGGATGAAATAGTGAGTGGTGTTAATTTTTATAAACTACTATAATCTACTATATATACTATGTTCTTATATAGATTGTGCATACATAGATTTCATCATTAGGGTAATAAAGACGTCAAATTATATCAATAATATCACCTTCATATTGTTGGTACAAATGTACAACTGTAAAATACTCATTTTATTTATGGATTTAATATACATTATGTGGGTAGCACCGCTGCCTAACAGCAAGAAGGTCCCGGGTTCAATCTCAGGGTGGAGCGGCCTGGGTCCTTTCTGAATGGAGTCTGCATGTCCTTCCTGTATCTGTGTGGGTTTACTCCAGGTACTCCGGTTTCCTCCCACAGTCCAAAGACATGCATGCTAATTGGTGTCTCTAAAGTGACCCATAATGTGTGACTGTGTGTGTGTGTGTGTATGTGTGTGTGTGTGTGTGTGTGTACCCTACGATAGATTGTTTCTGCCTTTGAAGGACCCAACCCAGAGATGCCAGGTGGGCACTGGCTGGCCTGAGCCCCCGTGTGGATTAAGTGGAAGATAATTGAAGGACGGATATACATTATGTTTTAGATACTTTATTTGTAAATAAACTATTTGTGGACAAAGAAATTACATATACTGTACCTTTGACACAAATAAAAACAAAATAAGCAGAAAAATACCATTGTCTAATAATAGATCAATGCGAGTTTTCAAGGTTTATATATGTTAACATGTTTGCTATATATTACCTTTCTTTTATCAAAGCTCAATAAAAAGGACAAGTTTTATAATGGAAAGGTCCACGTTTTTAGACATTTCACCTTTTGTTTCCTGCCTGGACTTGGTGTCCCAAAAAAGGCCATACGTTTTTACCATTCACAAGTGCTGGTGGTATTTGCAATTACAGTAGAACATTGCAGCGATTAAATACAAGAGAATTAGTCATTCCAATTTGCTTAGAAAATGGATGCCATTTTTAATCATTTTCAAAACTCTTTATGGAAATGTTGTTTTACTTTGAATTAGAATTTAATTGAAACTCATATGACAGCTACAGAAGTATAAAAAAATATATTTTTAGGTACTAAACCAAGAATACAGTTATATAGCTCAAGCTCATTGCAACCTTGACCGGCAGAGCCATTTTACTTCTTGTTTGATTAATTAAGGCTTCATTTTTGTCTTCAAACAGGAATTTATACTTTATTTGTAGAAGTTAAGCTACTGTACATAGGTATTTTGGGAGTTTGTTTGCTTCAAATCCCATTATAGGTAAAGCCACTGCAGTGATTAAGGTACTATAGACCAAAAGGTCCCACTACTGACAAGATGACACTGTTGGGTCCTTGAGAAAGGCCCTTAACGCAGAATTGCTTGTATTATAAAGTTACAAGTCTCTCTGAATAAGGATGTTTGCAAAATGACATAAATGTGTGTAATGTAATGTAAAAACAGAGGTCATTCTGACGACAGTCTTTTTTTAACTGCATTGCATCTACAGAATAAAATGCATTGTGTACTGTATATACTTATATTATCTGGGTTACTTATACTGATCAAAAGTAATACATTATAAACAGGTGTAAAATTAACATTATGTATATTAGTTTTCAAATATTGTTGAACATTTTTAAGTCTAAATTAAAACATAATTTTGTTGAAAGACTGTCTAATTCAAAACCATAAGTATTGAGTTAAATAACTAATATCATGTTTAAGCTCCTTCTGTCTAGGATTTTGAGAAATATAGTTACAAGCAAAAGCAATTTCCAGACATGTCAGCAAACACTGCTGTTTCACTCTCTCCTTTAATAGCGCTCTTTTAGTTGTTTCCGGAGATTTTCTGCTGATTTATGCTGTCTGGTGGGGTGTGAGCCAGTTTTTCATTCCTGGCTTTGCCCCCCAGCGTCAGTGATCCGCTCCAGTCTAAGAAAGTTCAGAAAATGATTCTAATGAATTAATCAAAGTATGCTTTTTTGGAAAGGTATCTAAACATGATTGTACAATGATATCAATGTGATGAAATATGGCCAAACTGTAAAGTGTAAAATATGTGTTCTAAAGACATAATCCCAACCTGAGTAGTCAGTGAGTTTAAATTTTCCACAGCATAGGTGAATTCTCCATTGCTTATGCACATTTTCTTTCATAAGGCAGTGGAACAGGAAAATGAAAAAACCTGAAACAACAAAAACAGAATCAGATTCAGCTTGATTTGCCGAGTTTGTTTACACACACAAGGGATTTGTTTCCAGCTGTTACTAGCTCTCTGTAATTTACAAACAATACTATATACACACCAAACTAAATGTAGACAATGTACAAATTAACAGATTCTGCAAAATTCAGAAGATAAATAGTAAGTAAAATGCAATGGTAGTACAGTCGAATCCGATTAATTGGACCACCAGTTAATGGGACCAGACGCTTATTCGGACCGAATCCTAAAGTACCGAAACAAATCCTGTTATATATGTGTAATGTTATTCTCTTATTTGGGCAAAAATCCCCCTTAATCTGCTCACATCGAAATGTGAGTAGCGAATAAGAAAAAGAAGCCACAAGTTGCCACCTAGCAGATGCAAAGCGGGTCAGTGAGATATGGGAAGATTTTTGGGATCCCCTGGAGAATTTATGCTTTTATCAAAGGTCAGGAAATCTGACAAGCTGTGTTGACAAGAGCAAAACCAGCGGGAGGTGACCATGCCCACCACTTTCTTGATTTTGTTGTACTGTAATATAAAAAAGGGACAGTAATGCCAATCAGTTAATTTATTTAATCCCATTGTTTTGCCTGGTTCTATTTAATAATAATAATAATAATAATAATAATAATAATAATAATAATAATAATAATAATAATAATAATATCTATGTAATAATATAAATCCTTTCCACAGAAAAAGCACTAGACAGCCAATCAAATATTAGCTATAATAAAATGCACCATTTGTGCAGTGTCTTACTTGATTAATCAAATTCATACACAAACACATACACAATCACTCAGACTTTTAGAGACACCAGTTGCTTTAAAATCTGGAGAACACCCATACTGGCACACGCAAGCCCATTACAGGCTTCTTCAGACTGCAAATCATACAATGGATCTCTCTTGGGTCATGGCTTTACAGGAAACACTGAAAACAGGCTGAATTTGTTTGGTTGTTAAGATTTAAACATGTAACACGTTTAAATCTTACATTGTGTCGTACAATTTTGTAACAATCGCTTTAAATATGTGAATATTGTAGCTAATTTGCTTACTTCCTGTAATACTTAGTGATTAGGTATAAGTGTTACAGCTTGAGATTCAGACTTTATCTGCCTTTATGAAAGTACACTGAATTTTTACTTCTTCTATTACCTTGCATACTGTTGAGGAGTGAGAAGAAATAGAGGAAGAGCACTCTGAGTGGGCCCCAGGTAAAGAAAACCAGCATCCAGGTAAGGCCCAGGAGGAAAGTGAGGCTGGCTATCACACGTAAATCATGTAGCACTCTGCTGCATATGCCAGGCTCTTTGCTGACACTCATACCACGTATCTGCACCAGTACCATGCCAAACACACTAAGATTGCAGAGCAGGATCAGCACAATGTATGCCACCACTGTCACGTAGAATGCTGTTTCATTCTGCACCCAGCAGCTGAAAACAATACAGTACAAAAAAAGCATCCTGTTGTTTTATTATTGCAAGACCGACATCACTTTTGCGAATCCAATGCCAAAACATACTCACAAAGATGTTGAATTTTCAGCTTCAGTTATGGAAAAAGTAGCTCCATAGTTGTCTTTATCCGTAGCAAGTACTACAGCAACAATCATCAAAGGCAAACCTGAAACGAATGTTTCAAATATTAACTGCAATTGAATTTGCTATGTTTATGTTTTGTAATGCACATTGTCCTTGCAAAACAATTAAGAAACAATTTAATTTCAAAGTCAACTCTGACTCATTTAAATAGTATAACGAAAATTTTTTACTAGCTCTCACCCCATCCAATAGCACAGAATTTAAGTATGTAAGATGGCACATAGACATTAAAGACTTTAACAAAAGCCAGGTACATGTTGATCCCCTCTAGTCCCATCCAGGTGAATGTAGCCAGTAAGAAGTAATGTAGAATGGCAGCCACCGTGATACAAAGACCATAGTTGTTGAATGAAGCAAACCAAGAGTTAATCAGAAAGAGCATGTTCAAACCCAGTAAGGCCCCTGACAAGTTTATAAGGATCTTAGCAGGGTAATCTCGACGCAGCTTCCTACAGAGCAAGAAGATATGACAGGAGATTAGGAAATTTGAGCGTTTCACTGGATGTTGACCCTTTAGTAGTGTATACTTACTCAAAGGCCATGTAAGTCATCAAGGTGATGCCTAGAAAGATGGCTGACAAGCCACATCCCAGGTTAGTTATAATAGTCAAAACCATGTCATCTTTGGGGCTAGTGGGAGTTTTGAAGACATCCTGGTAAGTAGGTTAGGAAATGTGTTAGGCACTAATATGACATGACATTAAATAGCCAAATGTTTTGGACACTTATAAATTACATTAAAAAATATATACTCGATACACTTTATACACTTTATTTTTTGCTGTAGACTGAAAACATTTAGGTTTGACATTAAAAGATGAATATGAGACAAAAGATCAACATTTCCACTTATAGCATTTACATCTGGATCTGATACACAGTTCAGAAAGTAGAACATTTTGTCTAAACCCATTGTTCTTATGAGCAAAAGTATTAAAACAGATAGACTTAAAATAGATTACACTGAATAAGACTTCATATTTAGTTCCAAACCCTTTGCTTGTGAGAACTGCATTAGGTTTGTGACCCATTATCATCACTAAACTTTTGCATTCTACCATTGTAATGTTTTTTCAGGCTTTGCACTGCACTTTTTCAGTTGGTGTTTGTTTTGGGTGGTTACTTCCTTCTGTATCCCCTTTAGAAGGTACAATGCATAGTCTATAGGATTTAAGTCTGAAGATTAACTAAGCCAGTCAAAAACCTTCCACCTCTTGCCCCTGATGAATTCCTTTGTACTTTTGGCAGTGTGTTTAGGGTCATTATCTTGCTGCATAATGATGGTTCTCTCAATCAGTTCCAGTTTCTTTAATTAGACAGATAACATATTGTAGACTTTTGTAGACTAAATATTGTAGACTACATATCTGGAATTAATAACTGAAATATTATCTTAATCTAAATCTATCTAAATATTTGTGTCATAGTCATCTTTTAATGCCAAACCCAAATGTTATTAATCTACAGCAATAATAAATTGACCTCCCTGTTTCAAAACTCCAGAAAGTGGGTGTATTTATTATTGGTATGCACTTTATTCCCCCATTAGACATTGGCACACCATTACATTGTGAACATTGTTTTGGGAGGGCACACAGGTTAGCAAAACTATTTGTTCTGAAGGTGGGAACCTGAAAATGTCATTTTAATTTTCATTCCATTCCCACTGTTTGTGTGTTTAAATTTCATGACTGTGGGCTTCCATGAAGCTTAATGCTAGTGATAAAACTGTTAGCAGTGTGTGTAGCTGAGGTATCAGATCAGTAATTAGAAGTAGTGGCTACATAATTTTGGCAATACATTGTACAGTATTTAAGAACACTCAGTCAGCTTACCAAGAGCACTCCAAAATGTGTGAGATGAAAACAGTCGCATGATGTATGAGTAGAATTGCTATGTTTAACATGGCATCCATTACCATCCCAGCCACCTCTTCCACCTACCACACAGACACATGCATTGAGAAAAAAACTGCAGTATCTGTTTATCCGTACTACAATCAATTAAACAGGTGCAGTACTGTGCAAAACAATCTTAGGTCACCATTATATTTGTTGTTTAACCAACTGTACAATGACCATACATATAGCATATTGTGGACACTTGACAATTGAAAAATGTCAAAAAATACATGTCAAATGGCCATAATACTCTTTAGCATATCTTAGCCTTTTCATTTTCTTGGTTTCTTGGCTGCTACCCTTCCAAAAAGACATGTGGATTCCTGACCAAGTTTCTTTGAACTGTAGAAGGGTCATGAAGCCATCAGATGTGGCTATTGCTCTAATGTAGGTGGAAGTCACCCAAAATACTTGCCTATAGAAGCTTTTTTATAGACTTCAAGTTTCCTATTTTTTTCTGAAGAAATAATTATCATTATAATTGACTGTAGGTTTCTAATCATGGTATATATTATTGTCTCAACTTTTGGTTAAATTAAGCATACCGTTCTTTTCCATGTTCCAGTAGACACACTGGATTGTGTCTTGGTCCTAAAAGACAGAACAATATTAGTGAATCATATTGTATTGCTATTCAACTTGTGAAAGATTAGATCACTAAAATAGAGATTGCATTGTTGATACAAACCTCTTTTGGCCGAAAATGAAGAAGAGTAAACACCACTGGGTCACTCAGACTGGTCACGTTAGTGTTGGTTACACTAGCAGACACCACATAAGAATTCAGTACTAGGTTGGTATTCTGGTCCTATAAACACAGAACTCAATAATTAATTATGTTTATTTAATTTATATATAATAAACTGTGATATACTCCCCGGACAAAAAATTAGTCACTTTGCATGTTTGAAGTGGTAGTCTCTTCCAGATGGTATTGCACTAAAATAATCTGGCTATAAATACTTACAGGTTACACAACAGGATTCATAGATTGAGAAGAGGTCGTACAATGCAGTGAATGTTTTATTCAGTGTTTGTAAAATTGGTCATATAGCAGATGTTAATGATTTGCAAGAAGCAATTATTGCATTTGTATCTGCCAATGACTGACGCTGAATTTAGGTATATAGATTCAGGTATATAGTGTAAGTGCATGGGCATACAAAAATGCCAACATACAGGATATTCACATTAGAATTTGTAGAGATATTACATTCTATAAGGTACATTTCAGTCACAGGTGACGCATTTGTCCAATGAGTACACATTTCAAGAGCAAACTTTTTTGTTTGTTAAAAGATTTTAAATGCAACTTTGTGTAATGTTTTTTTGCCGTTACCTGGAAGAGATTTTCTGCACCAAAGAACTGAAACTGGATACGGCTCATGCTTCCATTATTTTGAGGTAAAAAGGTTTCCAGAGCAATGGGTAATGATATTGATGCCACAGAGCCACTGGCAGGCTGTTCATTAAATCCTGGACTGAAAAATATCTACAATAAGAAACAGATTTGGCTTAATTGTAGTTCTGACATACTGTATATTTCACAGTATAAAAATAAAATCCTCTAGGGTCAATCCCACCTAACACATTATACTGTGTGGTGAGAATATTCAGTAATGTATTGATCAGGTTATAAAAAGGTTAGTTTGTTGCAAAATGGTCTTGCAATGTTCTGAATGTTCAGATTATAACAGGTCAGGAAAACATGGTTACTATACCATTTGGAATTATACAATACCCAGACTCACCATTTAACTAACATACATGTATGTATTTGTCCCTCTGGAGTGATGTTAAAGCACTGAAGTGATGTTAAAGAAGTTCTTATGACTGTAATTGCACTTAGCATAAGCTTCTGGGCCTGTCATTCCTGGGTTTAGTTGAAGTTAAATTACCTTCGAGAATTACTGACTTAGTGACTTGCTGAGTATAACAGGTTTTATTGTACAGAAAGGATGAGACCTTTGTGTAACTTTTTCTTTTGAAGTTTAGAATGACGTATTCCCCACGTTCACAAAATCCCTGCAGAGAGTGCGCAATTGAGGACTATGATTGATAAAAGGATGATAAAACAACGTGTAGCCTTCAAACATGTCCTTCATTAGCAGACCACCCATTCTATGGTGAGAATGAACACACACAGAGTAATGGTGGTGCCTTTAAAAGATAACTGCTGTACTGTTGGTAGGGAGATGATCCCTCACATGAAATGTCCTTACTCTATCATTTCTGGTTGTTTTGTGTAACACCTGACCAGTCTCCATGGTGGACAGTTAGTGAATTAGTCTGCTCCAACTATTTTGTTTAAGGTATCACTAAGCGTTAACAGGGTTGCTACCAGGGCTTTCTGTCCTTTGTCCGGAGCACACAGCATTCATTTCCTCCTAAAAAGATCTGAACTATTTAGCCATCGGAAAAACATACATGTTTCCACTATGTGATGGTCCATCCTAGATGCCAAACAGGGAAAGGACCATCCGGCAACAAATTTAGAAGCCAGGGTCTGTCATGGTATGAGATTGTGTCAGGGCCCTTGGCAAAGGTCATTTTCAGTTCTGTTATGACAACATTAATTCCTCAAGATGACATATTTTCTAGAGGCATCCATGCATTTATCAACAATACAATGCAAAACAAGCCAAATCAGGAACGATTAGGACTGATTTTGCTTTCTGGTTACATCTTAGGTGTATTTTGTGGATTTTAGACTTTTGATCATAAAATAACACACACACACACACACACACACACATAGTACATGTGCAAATGTAAAAGCACCCACCCAAACGAAAACAGCTAATAACACAGAG
>JAUZST010006088.1:0-15100 GCA_034779995.1 Parotocinclus haroldoi
ATAAATATAGAATACATTTAGAAATAAATAAAGAATCAAAAAGAAATAATTAACCTTAAAATAGCTTATAAAGTTAATGTTAAACAAGCATGTTTTCAAGTGCCTCTTAAAAGCGGTTGTTGATGAGCATGTATGGAGATACAGAGGGGTCGAGTTCCATAACTTCTGATTATTTTATTCTCAGGATATGGTATTGGTCTAAAACAGAACTCCCCTTTGACCTCAAACATCTCAGAGTTGGTGAGTCAGTATAAATCTGATGGACTCATGGACATGCTGCATGATAAGTGGTATAAAGTGGTGCCGTGTGGGAAAAGAAGCTTTGCTGTCACAGAGGTAAGAACCGTGACCTTTGAATTTCAGTAGCAATTGTCATTGTGATGCCGATTGATGAAACGTTATATCAGGAAAAACAGTTCACTTTGTGCTCTTTTTCAGACTTTGCAGATGGGGATCAAACATTTCTCAGGGTTATTTGTAATGCTGTGCATAGGAGTCGCATTGTCACTCCTCACCACTATTGCTGAACATGTAGTCCATCGTTGGGTGGTACCCAAGATGCAGAACAAACCACACTATTGGCTTCATACAAGTCAAGTAAGTAAACTGTTTGCCTTCAAAATTGACTATAATAGAGTTTCATTACAAATAGGTATTAGTGCCTTAATAGGTAGCTTATTCTAGTACAGATATCTCTATTATTGTGCTCTCAATTGTCATCTTTTCATTTTCTTTAATAACACCTTAATATGGCTGTTCTATTAGAGACTGCATCGAGCACTTAACCCAACCTTCAATGAAGACAAATTATCAACTGTTGCCAAACCTGACAAAAGGTATGAAGCTATTATTACACAACATGCACTTAGAAGTATGCTCACTAACTGATACCCAAGCCAAAAATACAGTTTTCTCATGATGTAACTGGTGATAAGAACTGTTTTAATTGTGCTTTATGTAACACTTTAATTTGATATCAACAATAAATATACCATGTTATAATTAATATGTTGAAAAGATCCATAAGGTCAATAAGAAATCTTCATACCCACTTAGTTTCCTGCTGTATTTACTTTATTATCTTTAATATCAAAGTGAAAAACATTATTTAACCATCTGTAATGTTTAATGTAATTAGTCAAACACAACATAAATGATTATCCTGAGTACAAAAGTGGTGAAAAGCAGAAGCGATAGAACTGAGAAGTCAAAGTGAATATTTAAGTTGTAAACTCAAGAGTTTTAAGGAAAATATTTTAGTTGTGAAATGAAGAGAATAGGGCAAATATTTACTGAAGCCTAAATTAAATCAAAGTATTTTTTACTTCAGTTTGGGAATTTGGAGAACACTTTCAGCCTTACTTTGTTTTTGTTTTTTTTTTTTGATTTTTGAAGATAATTATTTAATTGTTTGTAGATAACATATTTGGCACCCCACTGATACCAGACGCCGTTTGGGGACTTCTTTGGGATCCAGTATTTCTTTAACAGACTTTTTCTCTGCTCCACCTAATAATTGTGGTTGTACTGTGCAAGTTTTATGGCACATTGGTAGAACAGACATTCTGGATCCATGAGAATCCCAGACTGAATATTGTTATACTCAGGGTTACATACCTTCTCTTCTTCATCTCATAGATGAGGAGAATAGAAAGTACATATCTATAAACAGGCATTTAATATAATATTTTAATTTACTACGTCCTTCCACTTCAGGATCTCCCCCAATAGCTGGTCTCAAATCTGGTGGATCTCTTCTAGTGGATGAAACCTGCCATGTTCTTGAGAATGGGTCCTAAAACCTAAAAAAACGGTCCCCTGACAGTACAGTGGTATTCTATAGGCACTGTGCATGCACACTTGGCTTAATATAATTTGGGAAGTACCACTACATGAAGTAAAATGTGGGGTAGCTGGTAGACATGTTGTACTGCTTATATAAATGAAATACCTCATAATGAAATATCTATTAGTATTAGTACTTAATTATGACTAATTACTTCTGCAACTTTGAGTGTGTTTACTTTATTCGTAAATTAGTTTTTATTCCTGTTAGCATTTTGTCCTATCTGCCATGTCACCCCATCCAATCCATATCTCTAATCACTGGTCTTGTATGAGCTCTCTTCTTCAAAAGCATTATATGTAACTTTGATGAATATTCCAGATGCGTATTTATAATGTTTAGGTTTTGATTGTGCACTAAATCATATTTTCCCTTTTGTGAGAAGGTGTAACATTGGAAATAACCAGCAACCTTTGTGGAACAGCTGTGAGAATTCAGTTTGCACTCTCCAGCACCCGTCTAACCAGGAGGAGCAGCAGAACAATGTGGAGTGCTTACAATGTAAAGAGCTTCCTTCACCTCCTCTGCAGTCGAATGGGAAAACTGACCTGCTGGGACTGGCACGCAGTCCGATAGTGCAGGAGTTGACAGACCTGGAGACACACATTCAGATCATCAAACAGCAGCTGCAATTGGCTATGAAAAAGAAAAAAGAGCTGGAGCAATACCAACAAACGAAAATGGCAACTGAGCCCTAGAGCTTCTTAAGCTCTTTTGAGACTTTTCTAACCCTGCATCATTCAAAGGTGGATTATTTTGCTTCCTAAGGGGAAACTGCTAGTCTGCACATATTTTTAAAAAGCTGTCCTTTTTTTCTTTTTGAACTTTTTAACTGAACAGCTGTAACACGCAAAAGCATGGACAAATATGTTCACCATACATTTCCCAGAGCTCGAGTCTAACTGGATCTTTGTGTGCACTGGGCATATGGATAAAGTGCTCTGTACATCAGACAGATGTAGAGACACTTATTTAAGATGTCAGATTGTGATGTGTGGCGGCACCTCCTGCATATTGATGTAAAGCACTAAAATGGTTTCTAGACAGACGCATGACTGCTATCCCCCGGGTTGCAATGGGACGATCCTTCACTGTGAACTACTAACGGTTTTTGAATCTTGTAATTAAAAGAAAGCTTTGAAATATCTTGGAATCTCTGAGGCTGAATCGCATCATCTGCACTGCATTTGGGTTGCTGGATTTATTTCAATCCCAGGCTACATTCTTGATTATAAACAGATGTCACACTGAGTTAAAATGGTTCAATGGAAGATATAGGTTACATTTGGTAACTACACTTACACTGTGCCTACTAGGGGGTCTACCACTCGATACAATTGTGTATATATATACACAGAGGGTACAGTAATAGGAAGGTAATCGGACCCCTTTAAACTTATCACTTTGTTTTACTGCAGCAATTAGCAATTTGTTAAAATCTAAAATGTTCATTTTACTTCTTATTAATGTACACTCAGCATCCCATCTTGACAGAAAAAAACAGACATGTAGACATTTTTTCAAATTTAGCAAAAAAGAAAAACTGAAATATCGCAGGGTCATAAGTATTTAGACGCTTTGTTCAGTATTTAGTAGAAGCTCCCTTTTGAGCTAGTACAAAAACGAGTCTTCTTGGGAATGATGAAGTTTTTCACACCTTGATTTGGAGATTCTCTGCCATTCTTCAATGCAGATCCTCTCCAGTTCCGTCAGGTTGGATGGTGAAGACACTTTCAGGTCAATTGGGTTTAGGTCAGGCCTCTGGCTGGGCCAGTCAAGAATGTTCTGAAGCCACTCCTTTGTTATTTTAGCTGTGTGTTTAGGGTCATTGTCTTATTGAAAGGTGAACCTTCGGCCCAGTATGAGGTCCTGAGCACTCTGGAAGTGGTTTTCTTCCAGGATATGTCTTTACTTGGCCGCATTTATTCTTTCTTCATTTACAACCAGTTGTTCTGTCCCTGCAGCTGAATAACACCTCCATAGCATGATGCTGCCACCACCATGTTTCATTCCTTTCCTAATCAAGTCCAATCCATCTTAAGAAGGATAAGAAGAAATGGACAGCTTGTCAGTTAAATATGAGTGTCACAGCAAAGGGTCTGAATACTTATGACCATGTGATATTTCAGTTTTTCTTTTTTAATACATTTGCAACACTTTCTAAATGTCTTTTTTTCTGGCCAGTTGGGATGCTGAGAAATAAATGTAAAAAATTATATATATATATATTATTTTTACATTTATTTCTATATATATTAACATGAAACACAAACTACAGTTTGGCAAACTCATTAACATATTTTGTTATAAAGTATGAATATCTCAATTTACTGAATTATGTATTTAAAGTGTACAACAAATAGAACCAGGTAAAAAATATTCCTTTTTTATTTCTGAAGGATAACAATTCAAAATTGTGTACTTTTTTGTATAAAAATGTAAACTGAATCTTCAAAAGAATCTTAATTCTCCTACAATTTAAAAAATAGAAGTTTTAATAATCCTACTGCAACAATATGTGCTATTGTAAAAAAAAAAAATCATTTGTGAGTTCGGAACAGATTAATTCTATTTACATTACTTTTTATGAAGAAATTTGATTGTAACTTTGAATAATTCGGAGTTTGGATGGCCTTCTAGAACCAATTAAGTTTTAATTCTGAGGTTCCACTGTTTGTGACATGGACACAATTAAAGGCACCCTTTCGTAATACTTTCTTGCACAATACTTTGTTGTTGTCAACAATGACAGTCTGTAGGCTTCCTTTCGCATATTTCAGCACTCTCCAAAGGTTTTGGCTTGATATTAGGGCTCACTGGTCAGTGTAACAGTCAAATTTTCCCTTCTTTGTACTTTTGGATGTGTCTCACTTCATGGCCCTGCTATAGAATCCATTTCAACTCAAAATTAGTTGTCTTGGCAGCACATTTTGCTGTAACATGCTCTGATAAACCTCTGATTTCATTGCTCCTGTGATATGTTCATGACCTCCATCCCAGAGGCAGCAAAGCAGCTCCACAACATTATGGATTCTCCACCATGTCTCCCTGTAAGTAGGATGAACCATTTTAATAGGCTTTTTTGTCATCTATAAGCATAGTGCATTTCACCAACTAAATACAAAATATGTTCATCTTTGTTTGGTGTTTTGTTAGCAGGGTTAGCTTCTAGTTTTTTACTACTGATAAACTATGATAAACTAAAGACAATGTCGGGAATATAAATAATTGTGTAATTTTTCATTTAACACTAACAAAAGACTAAGGGATAGAAGGGGTAGTAGGCAGGATCTCATTGGTAATGATCCACAGTGATATTTAAGGAACCTCATTCTTTATTTAGTGACACACAACCTTTAACAAACTTTACAAAAATAGTTAATTAGATACTTCATGAAATAGCAAACACCAATTTAGGAATAAGTGTGAGACTTCCATGTTGGCTTGGTTAAAGAAAGGAAAATTAATATTTTTTTCCGATGGCTATTGCATCACAGCAAGATGGTTCAGGTGGAACAGTCTGGGTAATTTCTGTGTGAAGTCTGCATGTCGTCCCCATGTCCGTGTGGGTTTATTCCCGGTACTCCGGTTTCTTCCCACAGTCCAAAGATGTGTGTTAGATTAACTGATGTTTTTAAAGTACCCATGGTGCATGAGTGTGTGTATGACATGGGTGTGTTTGCGCTTCAATTGATTGCCCCCTGTCTAGGGTTGTTCTTGCCTTGCGCACTGTGCTGCCGGCTGGGCACCAGCTCTCCCGCACCCCTTTCCAGGATCAAGCAGATGACAAAATAATTGAGAGGAATATTTTCTTTATATCCAGCTTATATGCTATTTCCATATGACAAAACGTACATAATCTTTTGTGCAATAAAACATCTTGACTTGGTTTTAATGAAACAACACAATGCAGTCATAGAAATGTGATAGGAATGCATTGTCACATTTGTAATGAAACACAAATTGTCATTTCCCCTGAAAATGTGTATAATGGGATGGATATTCAATCAAAAAATCTATTATACTGAGTGACCGATCCACTTGAACTGTATTCTGATTTGTTTCTGTTCCAAATCAGGCTCCAAATCCAATTTAGTTTCGTATTAGATCCATCTGATAAGCATACATATAGTTATGGCAAAGGTTTTAATTTAATCATGCTTCTTGATGAATGCAGACCCATGGACATCAATGTAATACCGTATTTGCAGGGAGGAAGATTAAATGACACATTTCTGCGAAGTTCGTGGATAGACGCACAGGAGAAAATACTACAGAATTTGGTGTGTGCAAAGGTTTCCAGATCCACTTGCGGTTCATTAAAATGTGCAGAAACTGGCCATAATTAGGGTCCAACTACATTCACAGCAAAATGTGCTTCATTTCGCGGACATCATTTTTCAAAAATCTGATTTCTTGTGCCACATTTCACAGCAGTCATTCTCAGAACATCTGGGCTACAATACATGCCACAGCCCAACGGTTGAATGTAAGCCTGTCACGGTGGTGCTGGGCTTCATACTAAGGCTAGGCTCTTAATGACTTTTAGGCTGCAGGTGGTGTTATAGTCAAATTCAACACCACATCCGAAAGATGCATTCTCTGTCACGTAATCGCAACGTCTACCAACAAAGGTAATCCGATGTTGTGCAGAATTCAGCACTGCTACCACCAGATGCAAGTGCTTCGAGTCAGTACAAATGAAGTAAATGTGGGTTAACTCCATTTTTGAGCAAAACACGCTGCACATGACAGGAAATCGCATCTGACAGAAGAGGTGCCGAATTGGGGATAACATCGCTGTGCAAGGACCGCCTCATAGTGCAAATTAACCAGTGAACGTAAGGATTTGAACGCTATGTGAATGCACAATGTCCGATCAATAGGCACAAAGCTCGAGATCCTGTTTAAATTTGAACTTCACAGCAATATTTTGGGTAAAGGCTCATTTCATGGTCCATGAAACGATCTTTATGGCCGTGAATTAGGTAGGGCCCTAGTCATAATGTATAATGTGAGTTACATTTTCAAAAAAGCACACACCATGATTTGATCAGACGTGCATTGACTGTACAAAATACCATTAACATTTTCACAATTCAGTAAACGCACTTAAAGATGCCTAATGCAAATAGCCTTCCATGCACCAATATCAATTATGCAATTCAATAATCGAACACATTCAAATGAAGTTACGGACTCTTTATTTGACACAAATAAAAAAATAGTTTGCATTTCAGGTGAAATGCAAACCCTGCGATGAAATCGATGCACAAAGAATGGAACAGGTTATGAAATATCTGTTTACCTTCATGCTGAGTTAATAGCATAAAAAAACTGCCACTATTCAGTTTGTTTCTCTTTTTTAACTTTACATCAAAAAATAGGAATACCAAAAACATTCCTGGACAACAGCAGACAACAGGGATTTAACAATAAAATGTTTATACAGTTAAAATCAATACAAATTTGATGATCTGTTAAAAAAGAATAAAATAATTCGTTGTACAAATACCACAGAACATCGAGTTCAAAAACATCATATATATATATATATGTATGTATATGACTGTGATGTAAAACATGAAAAGGCATAACAGAAGGAAAGAAAACTACAGCACATTTAATCTTTTACAAAATGTACAAAACATCTGCCTCTGACTTCATCCAACATAATACTATGTACTTTGATTTTTTACAGTATGTGACAGTACAAAAACATCTTGTGCTAGAAGTGTTGCGGTGAAGCGAAGGTGACTCTATGCCGCTCCCTTAGTCAAGTTACTTCAGTCATGGATGTTGAATGGTTCTGAAAAACAGAAAAATGGGATTTAGAGTGATACACGCCAAGGACGATGTTTCATTTGATGGGACACGTTTTTTAAAATCTGATGTTCCAATCCCTGATTACGCATCAATCAGCAGAAAGAAAACGCCCAAATGCAAGGAGATAAGAAATCACCCGTTTCTTCCATCTTCCTTGTACTGATAAGAACTACTGAAAGCATGTCTGATTTCTCCCCAGGGCTTACCACACATGTCACACTTTATCTCCGTGGGCATTTCCCTTAACAAGCCACCGGAGCCGGATTGCGATAGGCTGACAAGTTTGTGTCCTTCACATTTGTCAATATTGTAAAGGAATTCTCCGCTCTGCAGACTGCTCGAGCAGTAAGGCTGTTTTGCTCACTTGCTTTCAATAGAGCTGTCTGCTTAGATTACCTCTACCGCACACAGAGGCAGAATCGATTTGAAAGAGGAATGATTGTATTTCCTGCCTGTATATCATAAAAATGCAGTTCCAGATCTCCAGCATTAGAAGGAATAAATGGCAACCTGGCCAAGCTAAAGCACATGGATACTTTTATTGGACGCTATACTTTAGGCACATGACATGAATATGTCTCCAGGTAAGGCACTAAAACTTAAATAAATTCATTAAGATCAACACTGGAGTCATTACATACATACATGCATCCAGCTTTACAAGGAATAAATGGAAACCCAGTCAAGCTGACTGGATAGATAGATAGATACGGTGTGATTAAACACTGCTGTTTAGAGACACAGAACTAGTGAGTTGATGTCACTATATTTAAGGCAACTTTACTGTTGTTAAGTCAATCAGTGATATTTTGGACAATTTATCATTTTTGATTAATCAAGCTGGAATTTATGGAAGTGTTGTTATTGGTGATTTTGTGCTTTAGAGTGAAATTACATGTGTACTAAAGGGTTAGAAGTTTCCCACCTTCATCCTGTGATGCCAGCTGGGCCCTGATCTCCATGATCCTAAACTGGAATAAATGTGTATGGGAGTGGGTGACTGTATTACTACATCATTAGTTCCACAGTTGTGGCTAAAGGTTTTGAGAACGGTTTTTGAGAGAAGTTTTGGTTTTCACAAACCTCGGTTTTTTTCAGCACATTTTGTTAGATACTTATACATTAAATACTTTTTATTAGCAAATGCATCGAGTTTCAGCAAAGCCTTAATAGTAACAGAGTTGCCTCTTCTTCTTTACGACTTCTGCAATTCTCATCTGCATGCTGGATATCTGCTTCTGGGCAAAATCTTGAATAATGGCAACCCATTCTTACCTAATCAGTGCTTGGAGTCGATCACAGTTTATAGGTTTTTGTTTCATCGAAGGAGTTTCCTGGCCATGGAAAAATGTTTTGTCCACTTTATTGCTTACCTTGTGACGTAGTGCTCAATCTGGAAAAAGCATTGTTCTTTTTTAAATGGCTCCTGGCATTTTCAGAGAACTTGCTCTTGGTTTGATACCATTCCTTATTCATGTCGGTGTTCTTAGGCAAAGTTTTGAGCAAACCCCTTTTTCTTGGATGAGAACCAACCCCAGATATGAATGGTCTCACACAGGTAGTGCTCAGCTTTTCTTCTCTGGACAATCACTTTTCCAGATGAAGGGGGCTTCATCAGACATAATAACTTTACCCCAGACCTCTGCAGTCAATTCCCTATACTTCCTACAGGATATCAGTCTGTCCATTATGTTTTTCTTCAAGAGATTGGCTTCTTTGCTGCCCTTATTGACTCCGAGCCATCCTCCAAAAGCCTTTATCTCACTGTGCGGTCAGATGCATTGTGCTTGACAACGATAAATGGTTGATCGGGGTGCCATCTAACAAGCAGCAATGGCCTTGCCTCTCACTTTTAATACAATGATACAATGATGACTGCGTGTGTTTCCTTAAAGGTAACCATGGTTAACAGAAGTGAACTTAAAAGCACAACTACCTTTTTAAAGCAACGAGTGTGCTTTTCTAATCATGTCTCATTAAAGTTTTCTTCTGAGCTGACAAGACCATCACTGAAATTATGTTAGCTGGCCATTTTGTGAGGTTGAAATGCAGTGGCTGGAATGCAGTAATTTGTGTGATAGTCATTTTCATGGCAGGGAATAATTGCAATTCATCTGATCACTATTCACTATATACAATTAATACAAATTGTCCATAAACACTGATGCAGCAAACTTTTCGGCCATGACTGTACCATTTATTACAACATCCTGCTTTAGACTAAGATTTTTCATAGCTTTGGTAGCTTTGGTAGCTTTGGTAGCATACCATCACATTTTTGCCACTAAATTGAGCTGGAACTGGCACTGCTCTCATTAGAGGTAGCAGATGTATATGCTGCTGTGCTGGCTTTCTTCCACTGCCACTCCGTGTGTGTGTGTGTGTGTGTGTGTGTGTGTGTGTGTGTGTGTGTGTGGGTGTGTGTGTGCGTGTGTGTGTGTATTTTGTATTGTTGGCAGATAGAACGTTAGAAGACATTTTATTATTTCTTTCTGTCCTTCTTGCACTGGTTGTCTCTGCAGCTACTCTGTGGTGCAACGAGAAACGGTTCAGCTCAAAGCCCACTCACAGGACATGAATGCCCAAGAAAATTCTTTCTTCTATATGAATATGTATGGAGAACAATAAACTTAAAATCATTAATATTATTCATAAAATATAGGAACTTATCATTTAAGGAAGGTGCTTCCTCTCTGAGCACTTTTAATTCTAGAGCTCCAGTATTACTCTGCACCTGTGGATGTGTATGATAGAAGTTTAAGTCCATGGTTAACTCCTTTTTCACTCATATGTTTTCTAATTATAATACATAGACTAGCATTTGGGTCAGCTTGCTCACAGAAAAGCATTTCTCCTCATCATCAGAATGGTTTTGGTACTATATGTTCTACAGTAGTGGTTAAGATACTGGACACCTGGTCTATTTTCTAGCCCATCATTTTCTAGCCATCATGAACAGCAAAAAGATGGCCCTGTCTGAGGGAGGGCAAGTGGAAATGGATGGACCTACAGCACACTGCAGTTTGTGGACGGGTAGTGCAAATGGTATGGGATTTTGGGAGACCAACTTGGCAGAAAAGGAACTATATTATTGACCAGCAGGTTAGCGGGTTACCTATTCCTCAGATTCAAAACTACCAACGAAATGTGTTGTTCTACGCATCTGATGGTGAGAACGTTGTTAAAGACTGTACCTGTGCACTGAGAGTTTCCAGTGGACTCTCCACACGAGGGAAGGTCATGAGTGGAAGGCCACGGTACTCCTCCGTCTTCCGTTTGGCAGGAGTTGAGTGGGCTCCTTTAAAGTTGTTCACCACACACAATCCCTATAAAGCAAAACACCCAATTACCACAGTGATTTAGCAATGCTAATAGATACTCATTTAAATTAGAAACGAAATATACTTCTTACAAAAACTAGGGAAAATTAAATTTCCTTTAATGAAATATCTCCCAATGTTTGTGAGCAGTGTCTATGAATGTCATTTTGTATTTTCGTTATAAAGGGCTTTCATAAAAGCAATTTCAACCCTGTCTAACTGTAATTATATGCAAGTGACCCACGTTATTGTTTGGTCCTCGAAACCATAAGCTCTCATAACATAAAGCATTATGAATAAAATGATTTCCAAGTTGTAATGCATATTTAATATTAGGGGTGTAACAATAAATTTGTACGATTCGTTATTATATAAGACATTTGAGAAAAGACTGTCTTTCTTATTTATGAAAAGTTAACAATGCAAAACAATGCACATTTTCTTGCAATATTCTCCTGCAACTAAAAGAAATGACACGGAATAGAGGTGTATAATTGTTCTTTTGTAGCTTCACCACATCTTAAATGATTAAGTGAAATTGTTGTTTTTATTTCGGATTTTCGGGTATTTTTTTATTTTTTATAAAACATTAAACATATACATTTTAAATAAAGATACAAAATGTGCCATAGTAACTTTCACTGCTATCTTTAATTGAAAATCAAAGCCCACTGAGCTTAGCTCAGCCTTTAAACATCCCCAATTAAAATGACCTTTACGTGTTTCCATTGCATAACAAAAGAAGCTACAAAGCTAGTAATGAGGCTAAAGACTGAAGCATAAGTGAGCGTAACATATGTGCCCTCTGATGTAAAAAATGCAATTGCATTTGATGGCATAATACACAGAATATATATACACACATATCGTCCCTCTCCGTGATACACATCGTCACATTTTCACATCGAAATGAATCATGTTGTGATGTATAATGTCACATTGTATCATTACAACTATTTAATATATTATATAGAATTAATAATATTCATATTTTTAATATATTATAACGCCAAATGTGCACTCAATCATGAAAGCAAAAAGCAATCTGACTACGCTGCATGACCATTTGACTACTTTGTCCATAGTTTGGTACACTAGGATCGATTTCAACACTAACTCTTCAATTAACATCTAGGCCACCCAAGGAGGATGGGTCCCTTTTTGAGCCTCGGTCCTCTTTTCTTCCTTTTATATTCAAGTTTTTCCTTTCCACTGTTGTCATAGGCTTGCTCAATTTGGGATTGGCCTTTGAAGATAATATAATATTGTAAAGCTGCTTTAAGACAATGCACCATTGTAAAAAGTGCTATATAAATGTATAGAAAATTGACTTGACTTAAAGAGGTAAGAGTCAATTACTAGAAACAACAGTTATTGAAGACATTGGTTTTAGAGAAGTGAATGTTAAGGTCCTGTTATAGTTACAGGGCCCTGTGATGGACTAGGATCCCATCCTGGTAGCACTTTTGCCTGTGCCCTATAAATTCTGCCACGGACTCCAGGCCTCCGTTGAATGAGACGTTCACTTTTTAATGTAAGTGTGAAATGAGGCACAGCCTTAATAGCCTTTCATGAATACTCAGGCTTACTCTGCTCTCCATGTTGGCTCTGCAAAGCAACATTTTCTGTACTGACCTACATCGAAAGCAAGTAGTGCTCATACGTATTGACAGCAGAGGATGATTTACGACTCAAATAATCTTGAATCGAACAACAAACAAGCTGAACAACTGAATAAAGTAAGCCACCAGCCTGTGCTGTCTTTTGAAGGTTAAAGAATGAAATGTATTGAAACGTATCCCTATGATAGTTATTTTAGCCATAGACTGCATTGTTTTTTTCAATCTTTTTTATGACCTTACTTTTAATAAAAAATATAAAATAGCTACATTTTGATATCAACTACACTTTACAGCTTTCATTTAAATGTTATGATACTGTACTAGGATCAGTGTGAACATACAGTACTGTGCAAATCACCAGGCTACAGCTTTCTATTCACAATTTACTATACATATATACTACTACTACTACTACTACTACTACTATACTATACATAGTATTGTAGTGTTAATATGGTGTTAAATGTACCACAGTTTATTTATGATCTTTTTTTTAATTTTATTTATTACATTTGCTTTAAATATATTCTCTCTTAATTTTCATTAAGATTTTGTTTACTTAAACAATTATTTTAGACTTATTAATTGGATAACTTGTATAACTTGAGCCTTAGTCTTCCCAAGGTTACAATGTTTCGGGAACATTTCCTTTCCACTGTCGCCCAAGGCTTGCTCAGTTATGGTTTTGGGCTTAGATAATTGTAAAGTTGCTTTAGAATGAATACAATATTCCATAAATACTGTACAAAGTTTAGCTTCATCCCAGTTACACGTGTGAATAAAAGGCAGTACGCTTCACAAAAACAAAACATTTAATAAACAGTTTTAAACACTACCTATCCTTGGAAGAAAGCTGAGACTAAGCGATAGTCTTTTATGTTGATAAAGTTTGTCGACCAGATACAGGTAAAGACTTTGATAAAACACTCAGAGGTCATGGTTATATTTTTGTATGATGCTACAGTAAAGGTTAGCTATTGCATACATGGGATTTTTGTACAACATACAGTGCAGGCCACAAATCCGATATGACAAATGAAAGCGCTTGTGTAGACATTTGTGGTGAAGGAGTCATATTATAGAATCATAAAACACACCTCAAAGCTATGCCTCAAGTACTTGAAGGCCAGAGAAGGTCAAGGAGAGCTGATTATATTGAACTTTCTTTCACAGGGACCTAAACCCCGTTGAGCATTACAAGGGCACAGAAAGCCGAGCATTCAGTAACATCACTTGAATTCTGCGAAAGGTGCTCTTTGGATTATTGTGAAATAATGCTGGAGTTAAGTAAAGAATCAGATTCCGCCCAAACCTGTGGAATCCATGGCAGCTTTAGTGCATTTTGTCATTATAGCTTTCTGTCATTACAAGAGTCTGTCATTACAGTAAAAGTGGAAAGACACCAACATATTTAGAAATGTATCAAACATTTTTCACTCAAATTCTTTTTTTAAATTTTATAAATCGTTACGTGTTGCAAATATCTTGGATTCTTGGATACTGCCTGCCATGAAATAAAAGTCAACGTAAATAGCTTTGTAAAGTAACGCATCACACTAACCAGAAAGAGACTGATGGAGGCTCCCAGAATAAAGCCAGCGACGACGTCTGAGCAGTGGTTCCTGTATTCTGACACTCGCTTCAACCCGGTGAGAAATGCAGCACATAGCGTCCCCAAACACAGCACGGGCTTAGCCAAACGGCTGCTTTTTGTCCTGATGGTGCTCGTGATGTACATCTGCATGGGTACATTTACAAACACAAGCACAGGTGAAAACACATGAATAGTAGATATGGCTGGCACGATCTCACACACGCCTTCTCAGTATTACTATTAGCACTTATTTGTGAAAGCAGATTTGCAATTGAAGGCTTAATTACAATGACAATGATTCATACTAAAAACTAAGATGACGCTTTTCTTGCTTTATTGAACATATTAGCATATTCTTCCCATGGCTTTATCTAACATTCAGCAGGGCAAGTGGCACCTCTAAACAGTCCAAAAACGTGTGTATGTGCACGTGTGCGCCCTGTTGCTTCCAGTTGGGCTTCGTACCCCTGATTTGGGTTAAGTGAGTATAAAGATGAATGAATGAATATATCTAAATTATATGTAACTATACTCATTGTTCCATACTCCTTGTTCCATAATGTTCATGATAATAAGTGAACTATAATAATCGTAGAACTAGCAGCAGTAGTAAAGCCAAAGATTTACTAATAATACTAATAATATTGCAATGCAAACCACTATAATGAATTTCGTTTTATAATTTGAATTATTATTATTATTTGTTTTTTTATTACTACTAATTTAAATTTTATTAATATTTTGTTATTTATTTTAAACTAATTTTCCTATAATTTAATATACATTTAGTATTTGTCTATTTAACATCTAGGCCACCCATGGAGGTCGGGTCCCCTGTTGAGTCTTGGTTCCTCCCAAGGTTTCTTCCTACCATTTTGGGGAGTTTTTCCTT
>JAUZST010006089.1:0-15100 GCA_034779995.1 Parotocinclus haroldoi
GACTTGTGGCTTCTTTTTCTTATTCGCTTCTCACCTTCTTTGGTCCGATTAAACGGAATTTTGGTCCGAATAAGCGAATAAAATTACACGTATAGAATAGGATTTGTTTCTGTAATTTAGGATTCGGTCCGATTAAGCGGCTGCTCCCATTAACCGGTGGTCCGATTAACCGGATTCGACTGTATCACAGTCTAAGCGTCGCACTCTTGTCCGGCGTCGTGTTCACCCCGCGAATATCACTTGCTACTCGCTCGCTAATTGAGTTTGCATCGCATTTGCGCAATTGGACAACTTTCTTTGACTTTTCGTTTGCTTTTCTGATGATCTTGTTTAATGAAATAAAATCAAATGCTTCTTTCTTATCGCTTCATGTTCATTTTGAAATGTCCCCTCATTTATGTGAGGAGGGTAATGCTCCGGTTTTCGGCTGGAACAGCTTGCGCGTGGCCAAGTACAGAGCAAACGACGAGAACGGAGACAAATGTTTGTAGTCACAATGCGTTGAGAACTAAATTTGACGAGTCCCGAGGTACCACTGGATATCCACGATATCTACTAAAACTTGTTGTGCTAAAAATGATGTTAACGTGCTATGACGTTGTCATGTTGCACAGCTCTCCTGAGTGGTTTGCCTGCTTGTATTTGCTCCGTCTTAGGCTCTGCACGAGCAGATGGCAGCCTCGGTGCAGGAGATCAGCAACCTGATCGATCCGGTCGCTATCGCTGCCCGATCTGATGCCTCCCAACTGGGACACAAGGTATGACGTTCCCAACCCTTCGTTTGTCGGATGGTCTCTGCTTTTGCGTTCTTTCTTCTGGGCACAAATATGTGACCACCAGCCGCTTTCACCATGTGGCTCGCAGGTGTCTCAGATGGCCAGCTACTTTGAGCCGCTCATCATGGCAGCCATTGGCACCGCCTCGAAGATCCTGAACAGTCAGCAGCAGATGAATGTGCTGGACCAGACCAAGACCCTGGCAGAGTCTGCCTTACAGATGCTGTACACGGCTAAAGAAGCTGGTGGCAACCCTAAGGTCTTTATCAAGCACTTTGCTTTGTTTTGGTTACACAACCCTTATGTGTAACCCTTAATCTCACTCACTTTAGTTGCTGAATTAATGTACTACAATTCAGGATCACAGGGCCTGACTGGTAGCACAGGGGGGTAGTGTAGGGTGGACAGGTTGTCACTTCATACCAGCATGCACACACTCACTCACACTACTATACATACTACATACTAAATGCTGTAAATGGAGAATGTACTCGCAGCTACTGCTGAAATTAAGCAACTCCAAAGTGTCATTAAGCCAAGGGAACGTAAATGGAATTGATCACTTATCGATTATTCCCTCAATGAAAACGGTAAGTTCGTAGTCTTACTTTTAACAGTTCCCCCTCTCTTTAAATATTTCCGATCAGAAATGTTTGTACGGTTTTATTTCACCTCACAAGTTAGCTGTCTTTTTTTTGTTTGTTTGTTTGTTGTTTTGGTTTGGTTTTTTCTTAGAAAATTGCACTAAAATGAAACAGCCAAACCCACCTAGAGTGTGAGCGGTTTATTGTTTATTACTGTTTTCGTTCTAACACAAACGCTTCCTTCAGTTTTTACAATTTTATTGATTTGTATGCGTTTGTTTTTTTTTTTTTAAATCCTTGCTCAGGCGGCACACACGCAGGAGGCCCTGGAGGAGTCTGTGCAGATGATGAAGGAGGCCGTGGACGACCTAGGTGGTACAATGGCTGAAGCAGCCAGCGCAGCAGGAGCAGTGGGTGGAATGGTGGATTCAATCAGCCAGGCCATTAACAAAATGGAGGACCCTGCTGTGGAACCTGATGGAACCTTTGTGGACTACCAGACCACCATGGTCAAGACGGCCAAGGCCATTGCAGTCACCGTTCAGGAGATGGTATGTTCCGGATATTCCGTTGTTCCTGAGATGTCTTTCTGTTATATGTTTGTTGACACGCAATAGAGAATCTACAAGGTGAAGCTACAATAGAACATTGTGTTTACACATTTGAACATCTGTACTCATTTCTTTTTTTTTTTGCCTAGAAATGAAAAGGGAATTCTTATCTAATTTAATCACTTTTTTTTTTTTTAATGAGTTAATTGAATGTTTGTGAGAACGTTATCAATTGGAAGCAGATCGCATCGTTACAGCAGTAGTTACATAGCTGATGTAATCATTAGTAGCTTACAGATTGCATGCCTTTAAAACTTTAGATGTTTTGGTTATTTCTCTGACTTGGAGTCCATGCCGTGCGAGTCTGAGGTGAATCAAGTCTCAATCAGGTCTGCAAGACCACAGTAGCCTAGATACCTTACCTCAGACTTCCATGCCACAGACTAGAGACTTGTATTCACTCATCACAGATTTAAAACCTCAGACTAGCACCTCACAAGGCTCAAGATTCACCCCGGCGGCAAATACTTGGCCTTCGACTCGTAATCATTCGCACACTGCGGACTCGTCCCGGGCCCTCTTGAAAGGACTCCTCTGCGTCTCTAGTTTGAAGTGTGGGTTTAGAGTTTTGGCTGTGTTTGTGTGACGCCGAAATGTCTGACATACTCCCAACAGGTTACCAAATCAAATACCAACCCCGATGAGCTGGGAGGCTTGGCCAATGAGCTGACAACGGAGTTTAGTGACCTGGCATCGGAGGCCAAATGTGCTGCCATCACCGCCGAGAATGATGAGGTAAAAAGTGATGAGGTAACGAGCGACCGTATTTTAGCCTGCTGGACCCTTATGTTGCTTCTGACTCTCCAGTCTTCACATTTCGCTGGACGTTTTTCGGCGTGGGGCCGCTGGTGCTATCTACACCTCCTTGTTGCCTTTTAGCCGGTTATTTCGCCTGTACATGCAGCGTAAGCAAGTTGTTGTTGTATCTTCTGGGCATGTGATGAAGCCATTTTTGCTTCCCCTGCAGATTGGTGTCCACATTAAGAAGCAGGTAACCGAGCTGGGTTATGGCTGCACTGGATTGGTCACCAAGGCTGGAGCCCTGCAGTGCAGCCCCAATGATTCCATCACTAAGAAAGAACTGATCGATGCTGCCCGCAAAGTCTCAGAGAAGGTAAAGAACCGTTCTCCTTTACTGCCTCTTCAGCTCGTTAGTAACTGATTGAGGATGGCTTTGATGGCTAACCATAGAAACCTTTACAATTTTACTCATCTGTTTGATATTTCTGTATTACTAATGTACCATGTGCCTTTTCTCCTGCTCTCCGACCCAGGTGTCTCATGTGTTGGCAGCGTTGCAGGCCGGTAACCGTGGCACCCAGGCTTGCATCACTGCCGCCAGTGCTGTGGCTGGTATCATCGCTGACCTTGACACAACAATCATGTTTGCCACTGCGGGCACACTTAACCGAGAAAACGCAGAGACCTTCGCTGACCACAGGTTAACAGATGTTCCTGAGCTGAATGACTGGCCCTGAACCGACTAATACATTCTTCTACAGTTATGTTATTAAGATCTCTTCCTTCGGTCATATAAAATCAGGTTTGTGTGTGTTTTTCAGAGAGAACATCCTGAAAACCGCTAAAGTTTTGGTGGAGGACACCAAGCTGCTTGTGTCAGGAGCAGGAGCAAGTCAAGAGAAATTGGCCCAGGCTGCCCAGTCCTCTGTCAACACCATCACCAAACTGGCCGATGTGGTCAAGCTGGGTGCTGCCAGCCTTGGCTCGGAGGACCCGGAGACTCAGGTACGGATCTCCAGCACGGACCGATATGATAAAGGTCCACACTAGCTCTGGTAGTTCGATATCTGCAGACTCTGATGATGGCTCTAGGGATGGGTGATGTGGCTAACGTGTCTCAGTATTTATCCTTTTGTCATGCTTGTTGGCTTTTCAGACTAATTTGAAACTGAACATGTGAACAGAATGCATTTCCCGACCGATTAAAATAACGCAAACCACTGTGTGTATCATCTATGAAAGTGTAAACACTTAAAATAATAAATACCAGCACCCTGTTTGTGGTGTTCTTTAGTTCTATAATAAGGCAAATTAAAAAAACTAGACCATTTATGAGACAAAAATGGACATCGTTAAAGTTTGAACTCCGTCATCTTGCTTGCTTTGTGTATTTTACTTCGGAGAAATTCTGCTGTTTCGAAAAAAATGTTTGCGACCTGGAGATGAGGATTAACCTAAATCCCCTAAATCCCCTAAATTCCAAACTCTGGGTTACTCTCCGGGTTTAATTCAGGGTTAATGTGAGCTGGACTGTGTCAAGCTCAAAAGCATTTTGGTTTTGCATTTTACAGTAGAGCATTGTCTCAAAGCAGCTTTTCAGATATCTCAAATCAAAGCCCTTATTGAGAAAGCCTAGGGTAACAGCGGAAAGAAAAAACTCCCCAAATGTTGTCAGGAAAAACCTTGGAAGGACCCAAAAAAAAAGGGGCAGCTAAGGTGTTGCGTTCAAGAATTAAGTTAGCTAAACTTAATTTGTTTATAGTAATACTTAAAATATACAGAAGCATAATGCAAAAAAACAAGCGAAAACATATTTAAATAGTAAAAATTTACAAAATGTAATAAAAAATGCATAACTGTGACCAGTTAAAGAGAGTTTATGCAGTATACTAAAATGGAGACTCTAAAACTATAGCGTACAAGTGTTTTAAATTTAAAAAAAACAAACAGTTAAGGTGATTAGACGGGCACATGCCGTGTGTTTAGGATGACCGTTCTCATGAGTGTGGAGATTTGTTTACGATTTAAAATCATCTTGTCACCCACCCCTAGCTTACATTGTCTCTGAATTCAGTTCTCTCTTTTTCTTTCCTTCTTTTCTCTCTCGGCAAACTAGACTCTTTTTTCTTCCTGTGGCTTTCCTCTTGGTCAGGATGTGGGTACTGTTTTTGTGCTCGTCACCAGTTTGTTTTATGCCTGTCTCATGGGAATGAAGAAAGACTCGTGTTAACCCGCATGATCTTCTGTGCATAGGGCACACGGAGTAATCACTGACCTTCACATCACCGTATCCTGCTTCCTTTCGTTACCACGGTAGCGTTTAGCTTGTAGCCAAAACCAATGTGCATACTGCAAATGGTAGAAAATGGTTATTCACTATGTTGAGGAGCACAGTTGACCACTGACGCAGTTTCCTGTTTCATATTTCCAGCATCTGACTCTAAAGCTGTCTGTGGCACTGAAAGTTCATCTGGATCTTTGTTCGTTCTGCTATTAGCATCTGATCAAAGGCATACTTTCTCACAAGAGCTAAGAACCTTTCCTTATTAGCTTAAGTGAAAAAGTCCACTGCAGGGTTGTTTTGCTCTGCTAATGATTAGCCCCATGATATACTGTGTGGTGTATAATATACACCTTCTGTTAGTATATAATCAGTTTATCCGCAGGTCAGATCTGCTCACATTTGTCTCCCAGATTAATTCTGTGAACAGGCCAGCTAGACCAGTACCGCCTCCGAGACCAAAATCAAATCCCTACGGTGCTAATTTAGCTAATTTAATCCCCTGCGAGTGTCTTATTTCACTATTATTATGCGTTAAAATCTCGCACTAAAACAGTTTCATATTTGTTTCATATTTAGCCATTTTGTTGTTGTATACCACAGAAAACATTTCATCCGAGCATGCAACTTAGCGGGTAGCACCGGATGCTAGAAATTGCAGATTCACAGGGCCAGGATTAAATCCCTGTTAGGGTTTGCAACATAAAGGTCAGCTGGGTTCTAGTGCCACTCCCAAGCCCAGCCACAGGAGGTTCTTAGTGCTGGTCCCAAAGCCTAGATAAACGGGGAGGGTTGTGCCGGGAAGGGCTATGTGGTGTTCTGTTGTGGGTACCCCTAATGGGAGCAGCCAAAATGGATCACTCAGCGTTCACTTTTACTTTTTAACTTAAAGTTAAAAAAAATAAATAAATAAATGTATACATCACTGGTTTTGTTCTGTTTTTGTTCTGTTACTACTCCGCAAATCCTCTCCGTTTTGTTTGTGCTCACTTCTCATTCATCTTACCTGCATTTCCTGATCGTGTCCATTCCAATTTTTGGAGTCAAGCCTGGGTTATGCTTCCGTCTGAGCGAGTAGTGCTGGACAGACACCTCAGACGGGTAGCGCCAAAGCTGTTCCAAAAAGTAACGCACTAAAATCTCTCCCAATGCCGATTCTGTTGTGCCATTTACAGTCCCCGCTGACAGTTTGTGCGATGAGAATACACACTGTCCACTTTTTTGATGAGACGCTTAAAAACGGCTGTTACAGTTGATCATAAATTTGCATGAACACCTTTGTTTTGATCGGCTCTGTGGATGCCTTGAGGTGGACCACACACCAGGCTTCAGTGTGCACATGTGAGATAGTGTGTGTGGACAGCAGAGGTCACTGGAGGAACACTTCCGTGCTCATGAACAGGTCTCTGTGGCTCGTCTCTGTGTTTTCAGGTGGTCCTGATAAATGCAGTAAAAGACGTGGCTAAAGCTCTGGGTGATCTCATCCGTACCACCAAGGCAGCTGCCGGCAAGCCTCATGATGACCCAGCCATGCTGCAACTCAAGAACTCGGCCAAGGTGAGTCACCTCTTTTGAAATTGTTCTGGAATCATCGTCAGGGGAAATCCCATTCAGTAGACCTGCTTCTTGGAGAAAAATAAAAGCACATGATTCATACACACACATTGCATTCCTCCTTTTAGCTGGATTATTATTATTATTATTATTATTATTATTATTAACCCAAGTCCTAGTCTGCTCGCATCCGAAGTCAGCATCTGAACTATGGTGTAAACACACACACACACACACACACACACACACAGAGAGAGCTGTCTGCATGCTGCCACCAGTCAGAGAAGCAGGTACCACGTACTGTAGGACATTTTGTACCGAGGCAAGTACATTGAGTAATTCGGGGTAATTCTCATGCACGTGACTAAAGCCTTGCAGAACCTAAACGATGGATGAGGTATTTAAAAAGGAATACATCTTTTAGTGAAGATAAGTTTGCAACAGTCGTGCAAGTGAATGCACTGAAGAGCCTTAGAGCACAGGCTCGGCGAAACAGGCTTGATGAAATATGTACACTAGCGTGACAATGATTTAACGGTAGCCCTTTCATCCGTGCGAGCGTCGATCAAACTACAGTAATGGTTTTCCTTTGTTAGGTAATGGTCACAAATGTCACCTCCCTGCTGAAGACCGTCAAGGCTGTGGAGGATGAGGCCACTAAAGGCACGCGGGCCCTGGAGGCTACCATCGAGCACATCAAACAGGAGCTGGCTGTAAGAGACTCTTTCTACTCATTCTCGGACTCACTTGAGCCCCACGGTTGCTTTTAAAAATCAGACCATTGTATGAAGTTTTCCTGCATGCATGTTAACATCGCCAGATTTATTTATTTTTTTTGTTTTCAAAGCAGCTATGGCACGCGCCTTCAGTTACACCAAAAACCCTTTTTTTTTAAATGCATTCATTGAAGTTTCAGAGGTTAAGTGAGTTTTTGGGTGACCCTGCGCTGTGTTGTTCAGGTGTTCAGCAGTGCAGATCCTCCACCAAAGACAGCCACTCCTGAGGAGTTCATTCGCATGACCAAAAGCATCACGCTGGCCACGGCAAAGGCGGTGGCTGCTGGAAACTCCTGTCGCCAAGAGGACATCATTGCCACGGCCAACCTGAGCAGGAGAGCCATCGCCGAAATGCTGCACTCCTGCAAGGTGAATCAAAAAAAAAAAACCGACCTCGCCCAGGCCTTCACGCGGCGCTCGGTGGCAGAGGCTCTTAAATAATATGCTTGGATGGAATGATAATACACACTAGACTACCTGAAGTGTGTATGTATAGGTATATATACGGCGTTGTGGAAATGTCATTTCGATGTGCTGTTTTAGCAGCGGTATAAAGACCAGAGCCAAAAAATTCTAACTTGGATTCGTCACTCCCTTAGTACTCTTTTCTACCGGTCTTCATTTCAGTCTTTGTGTGCTTTATTGTGTCGTAGCCCTTTCACCCTGTAGCCCTTCCGTGTGTTTTTTTTTTTATATATAAATAGTGCTCATCAGCAGGATCTTATATGTAAAACACTTCATTAAATGTACGGTATATAAATACTATAATAATATTTTACTATTTATAGCTCGTTCGTTCAGAAGAAATCAAATCTTCTATACTTAAAACAGTTTAACTACGTAGGGTAAAGCGAAGATTGAGAGAGATTTAGGAGAACCTATGCTAAGGTTATATAATGTGCTGTTTGTTTCCCCAATAAGAACCGCTATCTGAACCTAGTCCTGGTCCCTATAGTATTAATAATTAATCGTCGAGTTGGTTTTCTGTGCAGCAAGCAGCCTACCACCCGGAAGTGAGCCCGGAGGTGCATGCGCGTGCCCTGCGCTATGGAACAGAGTGCGCCCATGGCTACTTGGGCCTCCTTGAACATGTTCTTGTGGTAAGTTAAACGGAGCTGTGCAAATGAGCACTATTTACTGCTGCTACAATCCGAGACATCCGTAACCTACACAACACACAACCTCTTAAGACTGATGATGGTGGCGTTGGGGGCAAACGGCGTGTGGAATTCTTGACATCGAGTTTCTTGATATTTCAGCCCAGCCCTGAGGTGGAAGTGGGACCGCATCTCCGTTCTAAATTATATTACGTCTCAAGAGAGGGTGCACGATGAATAGACTTATGATTGACCACGCTGTTTTTAGTCTGTCATCTCCTCTGTGTTCATATCATACATGCACAGAAAGTCGACCGTATGATGTCCGGCGACTTCTGCTGGCCGGCGGCGGGAGGGACAAATTTGACAGTAGTTTTTTTTTTTGTTGTTGTTGAAATTTTGCCTTGTCTCACGCCTCCATTCCCATTTTGGAAAAATTGACGTCGAGTCCCAAGTAGGGCCGCAACAACGAATCGATAAAGTCGCTGAAAATCGATTTTTTTAAGTGTTGGCAACGAATTTCGTGATCGATTCATTGCGTCGGACGATTTACGTCTCAGTCGCCTTTACATAGCCGCTTACGTCACGCTTCATAAACGCTGGAAAAAAAGAAATAAGACTTGAACGGAGCGACACGGAAATTTCTAAATGAGTTGAACATTAAGTGGGGTTTATACGAGCGAACACTCTGTGCTCGATTATGTGAGACTGTCATTAGCGCTATGTAGAGCGGCTAATGGCTATATGTTGTACACGCTGCTGAGTTAAGTAAAAGAGTTGTACTGAATCCTCGTGTCCGTGAATGATTACCTGAAGTAATCCACAGTATTAATGTTATTTAGTGAGTCCCGAAGAGCACAACATTAAGAAGTTAATACATTCTACAAAAGAAACATGGCCGACGCAGAGAAGGTGGTTCGGCTTAAATCCTCAAAAGTGGGCTTCACGTAACTAAGAAATGTGTAACACGCAAGCTTTGCAAAAGTGATTTGACTTGGCACGGGAGCAAACGGTGATAATACAGAACCTGAAACGGAAACATGTTAGAGTAACCGATGAGGATTGGATTATCATGAGAACTAGCATAGCATAGCACAGTTTTTTTTTATTTGTTAACTGGATAATGGCAGTGATGGAGTAAGTGTGTGTTACTTTTAATTTAAGTGTAATTAGTTTAAGCGGTGTTTATGTGCTTTATAAATAAATATAACTTGTACACAGTTGTGGTAATTAATAATTAAGCTTAAGTTGTAATTTTCGGACAGAGTATGAGTGAAGACACGGCACTGTACAGGCACGATAAATTACATTTAGACAGGGATTAAGGTAACATATTCGAGCTACTCTAATTTATGTAATTAGGTATTTACACACTATGTTACATATTGTACCTGTGTGTGTGTGTGTGTGTGTGTGTGTATCTCTTAGCTTTTGCACTTTTGTTACTTACTTACTTTAACCTAATGCTGTAAATAAACATTTATTGACCTGTTTAAATTGATCTATCTATACTCAGGCTATACTGTCTTTCTCTTTCCAGAAAACAACAGCAGTTTTAAGTCTTATTTAATTGAATCTATTATTATTTAATTATTGTAAGCACTTATTTAATGCTCTGTTTCCCATTAAAGACATGGAAAATAATTTTTTTTAAATATCCGATTCATCGATTTGTTTAAATAATCGTTCGTTGCGGCCCTACCGCCAAGATACAAAGCACTTCTTTTGTAAGTCGCTCTGGATAAGGGCACTTGCGAAACGCTGTGGCTGTAAATGCAAGACGGCCACCATGATGGTGACATGGCCTAACAGGTTCCCCCTACCCCCGCAGCTTGTGTCTAAAATTGTATCACACCCCGCACACAAAATCAGGGGATATTTCATTTTTTTTGGAGATGTCAAAAAACCAGCAGCATATACAATCCATTACCAAAAGAGTGATGTGATCCTGACTGATCTGCTCTTCTCCCCCGTCTGTCCCGCTGGGATGTGTGTGTTCTGGCCATTGTGGTAGCCGGTGAGTAGAAGCTGATTGACGAGTGTGTGTGCACAGCATTGTGTGTATCCCAAAAGATTAACAGCCTTTGACCCCAGAGTTATTCTTATCCACTCACACATGGTTGACAACAGAGTTGCTCTTTGTATTGCTATTTTAAAACAATGGATGGAAGCTTTTAAGCTAAGGTCGGTGGTGTGGGCTCTAACAATCACTGACCAAGGAGCACTGGGATGTGATTTAAATGATCATAAGTGAGGAAATGTATGACCCCCGGACAGTACAATAAAGGTGGGGTTTGTTCTTCTAGACACAGGTCAGTTTGCACATACAGGATACAGGAGCGTTACGTAGGAATAATAAGTTGCATGCTTTTTGTGTGCACTTGAGGTTTTCCTAATAAATTAACCATGTAACTGATATTTCAAGATGATTTCCCCAGTCTGTTATTCTGTGCTTGTAGCTTCGCTGGGTCCGAGTCCTTTCTTAGTGCTGTATTTGAATAAGCAGCCAGAGAGAGGCATGTAAGCATTCGTAGTCGCCAAGCTAATGACAAGCACCTGTTGTAGTCCTGCAGCACAGCTCTGAAGGACACGCTGAGGACAGACCCACGCAAACATGCCATCGCTTAATGACCTGTAATTTGTGAACTATTGTATTAACGTGGTAATAGACACTGAATAGACAAATGTTTGTGGATACCCCGAAACTTCATCTAGCAGCCGTTGTTCCTTTAAAAGGGCCTTCTGCTAGATTTTGGAAAGTAACAGCGAGGTTGGCTTTTGGTGTTGGACAATAAGCCCTGGCTCACGTTTGGCATTTCGGTGCATTTTCAAGCCCCCTGTTCGAGCTGAGGTCTCGTTTCTGAGCCTGTTCTCACTGCTCTTTTTTTTTTAAGGACAGCGGGGCAAGAAAGTTGTTGGAAGCGGAAATCTATAAATGTGCCATATTGATGATCAGTACAGGCCACGTGTGGAAATGTGTGCTTTATATTATGAATGTGCTTAAAAAAATAAAAAAATTAAAAAAAGCACAGCTCTTAGGTGGGTCCACAAACCATTATTAACGTAGTCTATATGTGACTGTGTGTTGACTTGAGCAACATGTAAAGCAACATATGATATTGTAGAGCTAAACACACTCGTTTTTACAGTGCTTTATTTCATGTACAGGTTCTCACTTAACGCTTGTGTCTCCCTAGATCATCCAAAAGCCCTCTCACGATCTGAAACAGCAGCTGGCAAGCTACTCCAAGCGTGTGGCTGGCTCTGTCACTGAGCTCATCCAGGCAGCTGAGGCCATGAAAGGTACTGTTTCACTGCAAACCCAGCCAAGCATTGTCCGTGTTCACAAAGTGCGGCCAGGTGTTTGAGGAGAGGCCCTGTTTTAGCGTCTGCCCTTCTTCGTGTAGTGTTAATTAGTGCGTGTCATTATCTGACTTGGATTTACCAGAGCAACTTGCTTTTGACCAAATGGTTGACTGGGCGCTCTCACACCGAACTGTTCTAGGGACTGATTAGATCCCCTCAGTAGGAACACGAAGTCACACTGAAATTGCGGAAGCAATGCCAATTTCGCTTAGAAAACTCAACGTCGTGTTGTACCTCCTTCATCTCGTATATTCTCAGTGAAGCCTAGGCTTCATTCTTGGTCCCTTTGTCTTTGTGTTCATATTTCCCCCCTGTTGTTCATACGGCTACTTGTGTACAAGTATAATTAAACAGAGGATGGTTACCTCTGGACCAATCTCTGTACACTTCATCACCGAGCTAAAAAAAAAGTCCTTACCTTGATGTAGGAGCTGGAAAAAAATCCTAAGATCTACAATCGTCCCCAGTTCCTGTGGTGCTCAAACACTACTAAAACTAGTAAGAGCTATAAAAAAGTTCCTCGGGGGTGAAAGCACCTAACGTTAGGCCCTTGGACCTCCTAAATGAGGTATAAATATTTAAGTACACACCTAAAGGGACAGTAATATATATTTATATATATGGGAATGATCCACATTTGTGTGTCAGTGTAGTCGTCCAGCTACTGAGTTTGTTGTCCAGCGTGGGCAGGTCCTGTGTGCTTAACTTCAAAACCACCATATGAACAGATCAGACAGTGTGAAAGTACTACAGGTTGGATTCGTCAGGGTATGTTTGTGTTTGCCTTGCAGTAATTAATAGTGGTTGGATGGGAAAGATCGTTCCTGTGAGAGATTTATTATTGGTCCTGACGCAACATGTCTAAACTCTGCTGCTGCAAACTGTCTTAGTATGGGAGGAGGTAGAAAACTGAGATAAGACATTAAGATGTCTTGTAAGATGAGACAGACCAGCTAGTCATGGTGCACACTCATCAAAATTAGCATAGAACAACGGTAAAAGCATAGATTTATCCATCTCAAGCTGCATCTCAGGGACTTCACTCCGTATGATTAAAGATCAGCAATTCGTATTGCCCTGATAAGAAGAAGGCCACACATTTTAATATTAGATTAGATTAAGAGGTACTAGTCGGGGTTGCTTTAGCCCTCGTGAACAGCACGTATAGACATTTTACGTTTGATAGTGCCCTGAACAGGCGGAGATGCCGTTAGGAACTGTCACTTTTACTCATTCTCAAATCGAAGCTTTGCTAGAAACCCGTGGTCAGATAAATGAATCTCCTGCCTTCCTGTACTGGCAGGCACTGAATGGGTGGACCCGGAGGACCCCACCGTAATCGCAGAGAACGAGCTGCTGGGTGCAGCGGCTGCCATCGAAGCTGCAGCCAAGAAACTGGAGCAGCTGAAACCACGAGCCAAACCCAAGGTGAGAGAGCTTTTTCCGCCGTCTTCAGCTCTGTCATGGCTCAGCCAGCCACCTGCTACCGGCTTAACTGTTCCTTATTTGTAAGCCTCAGACTGGATTACTGTATTCGGTGTTCGTGCTGGGGGAAAAAAGCAGGAAAGCCCTGTCCTGATTTCCTCATCCGCTTCAGTCTGAAATGATGAACTGGAATTTCTAATTGTAACCTGTAACGTGATATTGTCAGCAGGAAAGTGTTTCGACTCTAGCGGTGTTCATGCTATTAATTACCTGGTTTGTAGTTCATTAAAAAATAAACGTGTCCACCTGTTCTCATCTGCTCCGCACAGTTTGCGCTGGGACGAAAGGTAAAGTAGAAATTATATGAGACACCACATCTAGTTGTCGTGATTTCTGTCATTCAGCATGCCGATTGCCGGCGCCATCACGCTCATTTCCAATATCATCGGATTCAAACTTGGGAGTGATTTTTGTTCCCCCCCATGTTCATCTGTCATGTTTATCTGAGGGAAGCCAGTAGAACAGATACAGTTAATGCCATATTGGTTTGGGTTTGGGCAGGAGGCTGACGAGAGCCTGAACTTTGAGGAGCAGATCTTGGAGGCAGCCAAGTCCATTGCTGCAGCAACCAGCGCGCTGGTGAAGGCTGCATCTGCTGCACAGAGAGAGCTGGTTGCCCAGGGCAAGGTGAGTGCCACCGCGCTGACCGTAGGCACTCGACTGCTGCTACTACTGTTTGGAGAATTTACAGGTAAAACATGTCTTTCAGGTTGGTGCCATTTCAGCCAATGCAGTGGATGATGGACAGTGGTCTCAGGGTCTCATTTCAGCCGTAAGTACTACTTGGGTACTACTCAAGCTCTTTGATGATGGCCTGATGTAATTATGACCTTTTTGTATCACAGGCCCGTATGGTAGCTGCTGCCACCAATAACCTGTGTGAGGCGGCTAACTCGGCAGTGCAGGGCCACGCGAGTGAGGAGAAACTCATCTCTTCAGCCAAGCAGGTGGCTGCTTCCACTGCCCAGCTGCTCGTAGCTTGCAAGGTCAAGGCTGACCAGGACTCTCAAACCATGAAGAGACTGCAGGTGAGTTGGAGATGGGTTTCAAGGTGGATTCTTAAATTAACCCTTGTCCTTCCTAGTAGACATTGCTTCATTTTAGTACAAAGAAGCGAAAGAACAACGATAGCCCAAGAACACAATCCAGCTAAAATCCAGTTAGGACTTGTTGAAGGCAAAGCCACAAACAATTTTTTTTACAGCGTTTGCGCTCTTTTTTAACAGATGAAAGCTTGACAGTGTCACCCCTCGTGTAAACACTGCGCAATACGTTTTTGGGTAATAATCCATTAGGTTTATTATTAGGATGACTCAATTGTGTAATCACACACCAGCACTTCACCAATCCTACTTACTAATAGCTTGGAGTTCAATATGCATAACAGGAATGGAAAAGAGCAATGTGGGAAAGCCCTGATGACACCACAGCATTGTGTGTGTGTCTGTGTGTGTGTCTGTCTGTCTGTGTGTGTGTCTGTGTGTGTGTGTGTGTCTGTGTCTGTCTGTGTCTGTCTGTCTGTGTGTGTCTCTGTGTCTCTGTGTCTGAGTGTATCTGTTTGCCTGTGTCTGTCTGTCTGTGTGTGTATTTTTGTGTGTGTCTGTCTGTTTACCTGTGTCTGTGAGTGTCTGTGAGTGTCTGTGAGTGTCTGTGAGTGTCTGTGTGTGTGTGTGTGTGTGTGTGTGTGTGTGTGTGTGTGTGTGTGTGTGTGTGTACTCTTCAAGTAGTCTGATTCTGATTTTTAGACGACTCACTCTCTCTTTCTCTCTCTCTCTCTCTCTCTCTCTCTCTCTCTCTCTCTCTCTCTCTCTCTCTCTCTCTCTCTCTCT
>JAUZST010006090.1:0-15099 GCA_034779995.1 Parotocinclus haroldoi
CACACACACACTCTCACACACACACACACACACACACACACACACACACACACACACACACACACACACACACACACGGTGTTTTCTGCGCGGCTCACAGTGGCTGGATCTCCATGCTGTCGTCGTGTGTGTTCAGGCCGCGATATCTGCCACCGTTATCCCGCACCATTCCATCTCACCGACTCGCGGCCTCGAACGCAGTCCAACGTCCGTTACACACCGGCGTCCCTCGCGCACAGCTGTCGCTGCGTCCAGCTCCACACGCGCAGCCACGAACACAGACACGCACGGCTTTAGCTCGCGGACGCCACCGACGGAGGGAAGCCACCCATATTCTCCCGTAACAGCGCGCTCCGGTCGCGCGCCGACTATTGTTTTGCCTCGTTCATGTCAGAACCAAGCTACAGACCCGTCAAAACGCTGCCTAAGCAACCCGGGTGACTAGCCCGTGCGCGCGAGCGCCTCCCAGCCGTGGAAGACCTCAGGTTGAAACGTCGCAGTCCTGTGGTGTCTAAGCCGGGACGTGATCTACAAACCGTGTGGCGCTCCGGCGCGAGCGCGCCCATGTCGTGTAGATCGTAGAAACTGCTTGCCGAAGACTGCTGGGATTCCTGTCGTCACCTAGTGGCCTTAACTGGTATTTCGGCGAGAGTGAGGAAAAAGTGGGAAATCGATTTGAAAAGCAACGCTTCGGAGATAAAATGTTTATTAGAGGTGCATTTTTTTACATCGCAGAGCAAGTCGGGCGAAAATGCTTTTCCCATAGGGTCACGATGCGAAAAACAGTGTAAAAGTGTAATAAAATGCACTTAAAAGCATGCATCGTGAATGGATTTTGGTTCCCGCATCGGCGGCCATCTTGGCGACACGCACAAGGTTATATCCATTCACAAATTCATCTCAAGATCAGTCATACACACACACACACACACAAACCAATGCCAATTTAGGTTAATCAATTAACCTAACACGCTTGTCTTTAGACTGTGGGAGGAAACCGGAGTACCCGGAGTAAACCCATGCAGACTCCAGACAGAAAGGACCCAGGCCGCCCCGCCCTGGGATCAAACCCCCGGACCTTCTTGCTGTGAGGCGGCGGTGCCACCCCACCGAGCCACCCCCCCCCCCCTTTAGGATTTGCACAAAAATCCAGTGATGTTTTATCTCATCTTTTAAGAAACGGAGAACACAAAAGGGTTCACAAACTTTACAAACACATGATTGGATTTACATACTGGTTTCTATAGGAGGAAGAGGCTGAACTTGTTGAACTTCCCTCCTTCACGACTTTCTAATACAGGTGTAAAAAAAAACAAAAAACAAAAGTGACCAAAAACCACTCGGACCAAAAATGACCTCTTGGCGAACAAAAGTTCATTAAAATGCACTGAATCCAGCGACTGTCACACAAACGAGTTAAGAGGAGCCTAGAAGCTGGACTTCATTCTAACATTTGCATTATTGCCAGTAGGAATGGAGATGAGCGGGATTAGTTATGCAAACGAAAACATTACAGCCCAAAGCAAATCGAATTGGGGTGGCAGCATCTATGATGCTATTGAAAAGCACGTGGAGAGCCAGAGGACCGCAAACCACTCCGGGACGTCTCAGAACCCAGGTGAAAAAAAAAACACATTCATAAACGCACGCGCACGAATCATTTTACTTGCATCATCAACGCTGCAGAGTTTAGCATTTAACCTCTTGAAGTGGAAATGTCGAAAACAGCTCGGGACTTCTCAGGTCTGTCCTCCACTGGCTGATGTTCATTTTCAGCACCAAGAGAACACTGAAAAACAATGACGTCTGTGGCAGGGTTTGGAGGGTGTCGGCCAGATATTGCTGGGCCCCACAAATGGGGGGTAAAACGCCAGTTTTATACTGGATTGCGGAGCAGAACTACAGGACGCTCCAGGCAGTGCGTCTTCCATAACCAACCAGCATGTCTGATTTTCTGAATCTCAAAAGAACGTCAAAAGAGTCATGCGGCAAGACAGACAAACCTGAGCACAGAACTGATACTGAAAGCAACAGACCACTCACAGGGTTGAAATATGGGTGAGCTGTATTCATTCAAACAAAGACGTTATAGGTAAAGGCTGATGGTGGCGACATTTTGTCCGCAGATATGAAGAACGGCCAGCAGAACCAGAGGATAAGAAACCTGAAATGCTTTGGAAAATATCTGGCAGATAAATTAAGGGCTAAAATGTTTACCTTCCAGCACAACAGCCACCCTAAACACCTAGTGGATTCAAGCTATAAAGGTGACTGTACTAGAGTGGCCAAGTCCGAGCCCTGCTCTAAGGAAGGATACACATCTATCCATTGTCTTCTGCTTAATCCACACCGGGTCGAAGGCCAGCTGGTGCCCACCTGGCTACTCTGGGCGCAAGGGCAGGAACAACCCTAGAGGGGCGCCAATCCATCGGACGGCACTCCCACACAGTCGCACACTAAGGGCCACTTTAGAGTGTGTTTTTATTCTCTTCTAGGACCCGATAGTGCCGGTAGATGTTACAAGGTGACCGGCGTGGTCCTGCTTGTGCTGTGTGGTCTCCTGCTTTCTGGTCTCACAGCGCTGTGGATCATGTACAACAACCAGAACACAGAAAACAACCAGTTACAGACCAGTTATGAGACCATGAGGAACCAGACGGCCCAGGAGAAGGCCGTACGTCAGAAGTTGTTGGCCGCTTTTAACTCGTAATTAACTCTAATTAACTCGTAATTAACTCTTTCATACAAGCGCACAGACTGGTCCGTCAACGTTTCGACCCCTCGAGAAACGTCTAGATTTGAGCGCAAGTTTACCAGAACGTCACACGAGTCTAAATAAAAGATAACGAGAGACTCAAGTGGATAAATAATAATAATAATGGGATGATGATATTTATACTCGGTCATTTATTAGTTAGGAACAACGATCCGATATTATCGTGTGGGGTCCACAGCAAATACGGAAAGCAAAGGTTCACAGACGTTTACCGCTCGCAGATTAGTAGGCCACTTTTCAGGACTTCAGCTCGTCTTTTAATAAATACATAGAGAGCATTGGAAAGGGTCCGCAAACTTTCAAACGCACGATCTGATTTGCATACTGCTCTTCCAGTCAACGTTCATACGTAGGTAGAGGTTTTCTGTGGAAGCCATGACACTTTGCGCATGCAAAACGTCTACGCTAGGTCTCTGTCTAAATTCCCTCCCTCGCCGTTTTCTGATACAGGTTGTCATTGTCGTCCGATAGAACACGGTCAGAAAAAAACAAAGCGCCACGTGACGATGCGCTGTTTTAGCGTCGTATAAACGCAGAGACTTCGTCAACTGTCCCCCAAACGAGCTAAGAGGAGCCTGGAGACTGGACTTCATTATAACATTTGCATTATTGTCATTAGTAATGGAGACGAGCGGGATTAGTTATGCAAACAAAAACATTCCAGCACAAAACACGTTTAATCCTGGTGACAACATCTATGACGATATTGAAAATTATCAACAGAACCAGAGGACCACAAACCACCCCGGGCCGTCTCAGAACCCAGGTAAACAATGACTCCTATTTACTTGCACATACTGGAAGGGCAATAACACTGCAGAGTTTAGTATTTAACCTCATGAAGTGGAAATGTCGAACGGCTCAGGAACTCCTCTTGGCCTCCGTTGGCTGATGTTTCCTTTTCAATTAATTTCCAACTTCGTTGGGACGCATTACAGGCATCACATGTCAAAAGAGTGAATATTTGCAAACAAAGCAATACGGTTTATCCGCTTGAACATTCCATATCTTGTCTTTGTAGTGTCTTCAACTGAATATGGGTTGAAAAGGATTTTCTAATCATTGTATCATGTTTTTATTTACGTTTTGCTCAACGGCCCCAACCTCACTGCAACTGGGGTTGTGAAAATAACTGGACATTTGTCCACGAACTGGGTGTCAGATACTGAATTCAACGGTTCACATACTTTTCCCACTCACAGGGTTATAATATGAAGACATTATAGGTTAAAGCTGATGATGGTGGCGACATTTTTTATGCAGATATGAATAACGAACCAGGAGAACCAGAGGATCGGAAATTTGAAATACATGGAAAAATACTTACAGCCAAATTAGGGCTAAAATGTTTACCTTCCAGAACAACAACCACCCTAAACGCATAATGGTTTCATGCTATAAAGGTGACTGTACTAGAGTGGCCAAGTCCGAGCCCTGCTCTTAGAAAGGGTGGCCAGATACTTTCCACCATAGCTGTGTGAATCTGGAAAAGATTCTTTGCTGAGCTACAGATAAAAGTAAACACAACGGTGTGTTTTTATTCTCCTCTAGGACCCGATAGTGCCGGTAGATGTTACAAGGTGACCGGCGTGGTCCTGCTTCTGCTGTGTGGTCTCCTGCTTTCTGGTCTCACAGCGCTGTGGATCATGCACACCAAACAGACCACAGAAAACGACCAGTTACAGACCAGTTACAGTAACCTGACTGCTATGAGAAACCAGTTACAGACCAGTTATGAGACCATGAGGAACCAGACGGCCCAGGAGAAGGCCGTACGTCAGAAGTTGTTGACCGCTTTAGGTGAGTAAACACATAAAAGGTGTCTGTTAAGGTGTTTAAAGAATTGTTGGATACCTTGGAAGCTTGGAAGCTCATCTGTTAGTATTTCTTTTAAACATCATAACGTTTCTAAATGAGGCTTAAAGCTAGAAAATAAAAAACAAATCCCTTCAGCTTTGTACTTTCAACCAATAACCCGTAAGGTCTGAACTTGTGTGAACAGTGACCGACAGGAACTGGACCCTCTTCAGCACCAGCATCTATTACATCAATACTCAGGAACTGAACTGGAGTGAGAGCAGACAGGCCTGCAGGGACAGAGGCGCAGATTTGGTGATTATCAACAGCCACGATGAACAGGTGAGTGAGAGATAAAGTATCGTCTGTCCAATAGGAATCCCAAAATAACCAATATGTGGTGACTAGAATCAATTTATCCTACAGGACTTTATTAGTAATTTGAAAAGCGGATTGTTGCTTTGGATTGGTCTGAGTGACATTGACACAGAGGGACAGTGGAAATGGGTGGACGGCTCACCACAGACCACTGGGTAAGAGACCGCCGAAGCGACCTCTATTCATGATGCAGTTATATTAATATTAATTTGGCTTATCGTGTGAAGCAGTGACATTCTCTCCTCTCTAAAGGATTCTCTCCTTTTGGACCTGGGAAATAGGCCAACCCGATGGTGGAGAAAAACAGGACTGCGTTTATTATAGAAATAACTGGCGTGACTCGGAGTGTGAGTCCCGTTTCCCATCGATCTGTGAGACAGAGATTTAAACAGAATCAGTTTGTTTGTTGGACTGGATCTGATGACAGCCATTCGTCCCTCAATGGCCGATTCCGCCAACGCAAACAACTACGGCACAAGAAACTGTCTTTTATCTGTCACCAATTGCTCTTTGCATTTTCTGGAAATGGGAAGCGACCCTAAAGAGCTTCCCGTCACAAATGATAACTAATCTGTACCTGTCCACCTTGGGTGCTATTGTATCCCACATCGTTTCCACCGTAATGCTAGGTGGAGTTGTTAAGGGATTTCTCTGAGGTTGCTAGGTGGATGCTGTGCTGTTAATAAAGCCATTTAGGTGGCTGCTATAGGTGGCTGTTATGTTACGTGCTTGATGGGACGGTCCTAGTGTTTTTGTATCATCGTGACATGAGAAGGAGACAAAACTGGCGGATCCCATTCATTCCTTTCGAAAACAAATGTAGAAAATTTCGTCGGTACGCTGAAACCGTGTGTCCCATCAAAAAGCCGTAAACAGCCAGGTTTATTAAACGGCGCGTGCTAGTACTACACGGTCTATATTCTGCTTCTGGGGTTTCTGCTGCCACCTACTGGTCGTAACCGGTATTACAAGATGGAGCGCCATCGTGAACACACAGCTTATTAACGGTCCAAACTGTATTCATTTGTATTTAAAGGATTAAAATAATACAGTATTTGGTGTAATTACTATCACACTATTTCTTAAATCGGCACAAAAATCCGGTTTCTTGCTTACTTTTAAACTTCCCTAAGCTTTTAAAAGGTCTACTCTAACAAAAGGGTTCCTGAAGAGCTTAATCATTCTTTAAGTTCATCCTCCCGTTTGAACTGGTGTTTCAAAGTTTTGACCCCTCGACAAATGTCTACATTTGAGCATAAATATGAGCCAAAACATGACCAGAACTTATCTCTCACTATCACTAATTCCTCATTGCATTTCCTGGAACTAAGAAGTGACCATGAAGAGCTTCCCATCACAAATGATAACTAATCTGTACCTGTCCCCCCCCTCCCCATGTCATTCACCTGGGTGGTACCACCTGCGTCTGACTTCTTCACCAGTCAAACAATAAAAAAAAAACAAAAAAACTTGTGTTTAATAAAACTTTCGTTTCCTGTTATGTTGGTCATTATTAAAGCTCTGCTTCAACAGCTTACAGATCTGATGAGGTCATAAATCCATTAAGCAGATTAATAACTAGAAACGGCCGTGCAGCATCCAGGTGGTTGCCATGGCGTTGTGACGTGGTTTCTATTGTATCTACTGTGTTGCTCAGTGGATGTTATGCTGTACCAGGTGGTTGCTATTGTGTTGCTATGGCATCCCACATAGTTGCTATGGTCTCTCAGGTCTTAGCTATGGTATCCCATGTGGTTGCCAAGTAGTTTCTAGGAGATTGTTAAGTGCTTGCTATGCTGTCTCGGACGGTTGCTATGGAGTTGCTAAGCGGATTACTGGCTCCAGTGGCGTTTAAGCTCATCTTTTGAGAAATAGAGAACATTGGCGAGGGTTCACAAACTTTCAAACGCGCGATCTGATTTGCATACTGCTCTTCCAGTCAACGCTGATGCCTATCAAGAGGCTTTCTGCGAAAGCCGTGACACTTTGTGCATGCAAACGTTCTACGCTAGGCCTTGGTTGAGATTCCGTCCCTCGCGATTTTCTGATACAGCTTGCTATTGTCTGGAACGAAAACACGGTCAGCAAAACCACTCAGACCACAAAGCGCCACGTGACGATGCGCTGTTTTAGCGTCGTATAAACGCGGGGACTTCGTCAACTGCCACCCAAACGAGCCGAGAGGAGCCTGGGAGACTGGACTTCATTATAACATCTGCATTATTGCCATTAGTAAGAGAGACGAGTGGGATTAGTCAGGAAAATAAAAACATTACAGCACAAAACATGTCTAATTGTCATGACAACATCTATGACGATATTGAAGACTACCAGGAGAGCCAGAGGACCACAAACCACCCCGGGACGTCTCGGAACCCAGGTAAAAAAAAAATTTTAAAAAACGACGCTTATTCATAAACACACACGCACAAATCATTTTACTCGCATCATCAAGACTGCAGAGTTTAACATTCTATATACGTGTGTGAAATGGCTTCCTGCTCCAGGACACACTGCTTAATTAAAACAATATAGGAAATGAATTAACAAACTGTACAGTGACTACCAGGTAGAGAAATGCATTAACCTAAGGCTCGAATGCTTTCACCCCTCGCACATGTGCCATTGGAGCCTCGCTACTCTCAATCGAATTATGTTTTAGCTTCTATGTTCCTAAATACAGGAACGTGGCTTTCCGTGGAATTGCTGCGAGTCCCTGTTGGTTTTTTCGAATACGAGCCAGAACTTTGGGAGAAAACGTGGTGGAAGAAGGGGTTGGGTCAGACACTGAAATCATCGATTCACTTGCTTTTATCACTCACAGGCCTGGAATGTGTTACAGCAACAAAAAAAAAAGCACATCTGATTGGCGGCGACGTTTCGTGCGCAGATATGAATAACGACCAGCAGAACCAGAGAAAAAAACCTACAGCTAAATTAGGGCTAAAATGTTTACCTTCCAGAACAACAGCGACCCTAAACGCATGCAGTGGATTCATGCTATAAAGGTGGCTGTACTAGAGTGGCCAAGTCCGAGCCCTGCTCTTAGAAAGGGTGGCCAGATACTTTCCACCATAGCTGTGTGAATCTGGAAAAGATTCTTTGCTGAGCTACAGATAAAAGTAAACACAACGGTGTGTTTTTATTCTCCTCTAGGACCCGATAGTGCCGGTAGATGTTACAAGGTGACCGGCGTGGTCCTGCTTCTGCTGTGTGGTCTCCTGCTTTCTGGTCTCACAGCGCTGTGGATCATGCACACCAAACAGACCACAGAAAACGACCAGTTACAGACCAGTTACAGTAACCTGACTGCTATGAGAAACCAGTTACAGACCAGTTATGAGACCATGAGGAACCAGACGGCCCAGGAGAAGGCCGTACGTCAGAAGTTGTTGACCGCTTTAGGTGAGTAAACACATAAAAGGTGTCTGTTAAGGTGTTTAAAGAATTGTTGGATACCTTGGAAGCTTGGAAGCTCATCTGTTAGTATTTCTTTTAAACATCATAACGTTTCTAAATGAGGCTTAAAGCTAGAAAATAAAAAACAAATCCCTTCAGCTTTGTACTTTCAACCAATAACCCGTAAGGTCCCGGTGTAAACTACACCCATCCTGTATGGTTCTGAATCCTCTGAACTTGTGTGAACAGTGACCGACAGGAACTGGACCCTCTTCAACACCAGCATTTACTACATCAATCCTCGGACATTGAACTGGAGTGAGAGCAGACAGGCCTGCAGGGACAGAGGTGCAGATTTGGTGATTATCAACAGCCAAGGGGAACAGGTATTTTGTTTTTAGTCACTTTTGTGACTCGTTAGGAACTTGGATTAGTACATTTTAAACTGATGTCGCCAATATGAACGGTGATCTGACCGGAGTCTGTAACACTTTTGCCACTTCAACAGAACTTTGTTAACACCTTGAGAAAGAATATTTGGGTTTGGATTGGTCTCACTGACATTGACAAAGAAGGAGAGTGGACATGGGTGGATGGTTCACTCCTGACCACTGGGTAAGAGACCGCCGAAGCGACCTCGGTTCACGATGCAGTAACTCAGTCTTACTTTGGCTAATTGTGAGAAGCAGTGACATTCTGATTCTCTCCTTTAGGTTCTGGAACCCAGGGGAACCCGGCGGTGGAAGAGCAGAGAATTGTGTTTTACAAGAGAACGGCTGGCATGATTACCCCTGTAATGTCAGTTACAGATCTCTGTGCGAGGCAAACATTTAAACAGAATCACTGGCCTGACTGGAGAGGAAAAAAAAAAAAAAAACCTAGCCTGTGAGATCGGATACGCCAAACAGTAAGAGTGCTTCAATAACCAAATACTCTCTGCATGTGATCCTATATGCCACGCAGTCATCGTATGCCTAAACCTTCCCAACAAAAATGATGTAAGAATTGTTGATGATGTGTGTAATAATTAAATAAAGTGTTCTTGGGCGAAGACTCTCAGAGTTTCCATGTTTGCCGGACCTTCTCATTGCTTTCGCGTTCAGGTTTTCAACGTTTTCCTGGCAAAAATGGCGAATAAACAGAAAGGTGTCGCGCTGGACTAACGTCGATCGTCGCTTTGGAAACCACCTCCCAGCCACTGCACATGTTTTTTTGGGGGTTTTTTTGATCACTGAATACAGCACGGCTGATCCAGTATTTCTTTTATCCGTGAAGTGCATATTACATAAGATATTCTTTCGCTTTTAAAGTTCTAAACACGTACGAGTATTAAGAGTCAGTCCCTGCCCTAAATAAGGACCTAACCGCAAGAATGACTGCCTTCCAGCCGCAAAATGGCCTGCTGACATCACCGACGCTGCAGGTTACACGCTGGTCTTCCAACGAATGGTGACCTGTAGGCAGGGGTTTGAGTTTGAAGCCACCGCTGTTGTGATGACACGCTGTGTTCCCAGTTCGATGCTCTTTGCTGGACGTTATCATCGGAGAAATCGTTCTGGAACGATCGTCCTGTCGCCAAGATTCCACGCGATGATGTGCCGTTTGACCATCACCCATAACTGGTGAAAAAAGCGGTGTGTGATCAGCTTATCGGAAGGTCCCCTTCGAACCACAAACGGCACGATGTTTCAGAACCGAAGTATGAAGAACCACTCCTATTTATTATAAGCACGAATCGTTATCTTTGTCCATCCTGAAAGGATAATAACACTGCAGGGTTTAACGTTCCGCCTCGCACATCTGATCTGATTCGTTATCTAGAGCTTCGTGAACTGAATTTGGGGTCTTTGGTAAGATCTCTCATAAGGAACAGCGTTTGGAATGGTTTACTGCTCCGGTGTATCCTATAGCGGTCGATTGGGAACTGGTGATGCCGACATTTAGAGAGCAGGGTGACAGATGCTACTACATCACACATATCCAGATGTGTAAATACTTAAAAAAAAACAAAACAACAACAACGACGCGGTCATTGCAAAACAGGTGAGCACTTGAAAAGTGTTCGCCTTCTCTCAGCACCTCTTTGTTGTTCGTCGCTCTGTAATCCCGGCTGATGCTCTGCAAGTTGTAATGCAAAAAGAAGAATAACTTCCGTTTCCGTGTTTAGTCATATATTCCATACAATCATTACGTGACGTACGTGCTAAAATCAATCAATCAATTGTTCCTGGTCAGGACTCTCAGAGAGTTTCAGCGTTTTCAGACCTTCTCATTGCTTTAACGGCCTTTGTTTGATCAGGATTCCATTTTGCAAACATGGACTTGTTGGTTCTGCCTCAGTCTGCAAGGACAATGCACTTTAATCCAGTTTAACACATTTTAATGTCAGTGTATTGAGCTTTACTTGAACTCAGGGGCATTAAAACAGTTCCAGATTATTATGATTAGCCCAACCTCAGAGTTTTTTACTCTTTCAGTCCAGTACATCTGAATCCATGGCGTGATTCATGAAGCAACTACTGCAGCAGAAGATTTAAAGCCATTTAGGTACGTAGCCTAGCCTAATGGGTACCATCCTATTTAGCAGGACCAACCCCAGTGCTAATTAAACATCTAGAAAACTAAGTTGTCGAGTAACTGCATGGATCCGTTAATAAGTGGTGCTTACCTCCATGTGCTCTTTGAGGGTTGGGGGGGGGAGTTCTTAATATCCAGTGTTTCTGTTGGTTTGGGTCCAAGTATCTGACATTTCACGCGATGCAATAATCCTTGGACTCCTCGAGAAGGAACATTTATTTCAACTCCGTTACTGATTGGGAACTTGAAAGGTAAACCACAGAGTAGAAACACACGTGGTTTACATCGGTTAATGCTGACTTTTAGCGACATGCCGTGGACATCTTGAGTATTGCAGGAAGTACTGCGTTTACTACAATCCACACGACAACAACTCGCACGCAAAAAAAAAAAAAAAAAGAAACAAAAAATACACAACATAGTAGCTTAAAGGATAAAACAGTGAAAATCTCTGAGCGGTCAAAACGCTGAGGGTGAGAACTGTGTAAAGAATGGAATGATGAACACAACTGACGTTGTTAAACCTTGTCTTCGTATTAATGTGGTTTCACATCCATAAAAGTTTTTGCAGTTTTTGCAGTTTCCTGTCACAATGAATCGTTTTCATTCATTATGCCGGCTTGTCCAACGCCTTTCTGTCCATATTCAGACCCGTTGTGTTAATGCACCAGCTGGCCCGAGCGGACGGTGTATAAAAAAGCTCTGAACTGCGCTACGACTGGCCACCGCAATACTGTACATTCGAAAATCGCCTTATCCATTTGAGGGCAGAGGCACAACACAACGTGCAGCCCAAAAACACGAGGCAACGCCACCTAACAATAACAATTCTACAGTCGTATGATTAGCAGATAGGGGTTTATTGATTTAAACCTACGATGTGAGCACACAAAACGAAAAGAACACAGTAGAATGCAGTGGTTTCACCCAAATCCAACTCGTGCTGAATCAAATATAAGAAGCGACCGTGTGGATATTCAACGTAACATCCCTCTGTGTATGCTGTGTTTTGGATGCTACTATGCTGGGCGACCGGATTTACCAGTAAGACCGGCCAAATGGCCCAGTTACACCAGCACGATACGACTTGGCCGGTCACGTTTAGCGACTCCGATCAAATTCTCTTCTCACAGATCCAAGCAGAAGCATTGCTACAAGAAAGATCATGCCATTTCTCTCGAAACTGAGCACAGTCCTCGTCTGGGAAAGTACCAGGTTCATTATTTTCCCAGTACCTGGAGGAGAGAATCAGAATATCACTGTGTTTCTCAGAGCGGTTTAGTGGAACTGCATCACAAACAGAGTTTAGTTTAGTGATCTCTTACTTATAGGTCAGTGCTGAACCATCCACCCATATCCATGTCCCCTCAGCGGCGGCGTCAGTCAGACCAATCCAAACATAGGTACTTCCTTTAGACGTTGCAATAAAGTCCTGTTGAAACGGGGAAATGGTTTTGGTCAATTTTAAGCTTAACCCTGCCCCCCACACCCCACCTCACTCTCTCGCTCACCTTTTCCCCTTCGCTGTTTATAATCACCAGATCTGCTCCTCTCGTTTTGCAGTCCTGTTGGCCCTCGTTCCAGTTCTTCTTCTCGGTCGAGATGTAGTACAAACTGGAGTTAAAGTAAACCCATCCGTTTTCTAAAATGGACACACAGTAATATTCTCTCAGAAACCTTTTAACCCACCGCACCTGCACTTTCTATTATTCATTATTCACTTACTCAGCGCTGAAAACCAACATTTGAGCTCATCTCGCTCCTTCTGCAATAGCCTACTTCCTTCAGTCAGGTTGTCAAAACTGGCCTGTAACTGCTCTCTGATTAGCGACAGGTTATTGTATCTGGTCTGTAACTGGTTGGTCGCTGCAGTCTGGGTGCTGAACATGGTCCACAACACTATAACGGCAACCAGCAGGAGCAAACACAGAAGCGCCAGAGACGCTGCTATCAGTCTGTGGTCTCTTTTCTTGGAAATGTCTCCACCTAGCGGGGATTCACGGACATGAACATGAACACAAATTATTCGTTACTGTTTCTATTCATGAATACTTTATAGGGTCCCACCGCTTTGGAAATGCATTGTTAAACATTCCAAGCATCTGAGTAACAAAAAATCGCGGTGAAAGTTTGTTTTTTTAAAAACAACGTAGATACATTTTTCAGATAAGATTAATATTCGGTGCCACCTGTGTAACTTTAAGAATGAAGTATTAAGGGAGCGTTTCACTTACCTGGGTTTGGGGTTCGGAGCTTCCCGGTTGAGTCATTGTTCTCCGTCGCAGTGCTGGTTTCGCGACTTCTCATGGCATCCGCGCTCTCGTAGATGTCCACCACCCGCTCCATCCTCTGTCCTCTCTCCTCCATGGAGAAAACCTGATCAGGAACGATCTCAGCCATCCCTCGTCAAGAAAAGACTCGGATCCAAGAGCGCCGACTCTCCGCCCGTGTTTCTCTGAGCACCGGCGCAGATCTGCCGATGTGATTTACGTACCGCACATACTGTATCCAGTTTCTGTTTGGAGCATAAACGTGGAAATGACTATTGTGTAAATGAGGAAGATCAAGCATCAACAGAACTACAACGGCAAGCTTGTTCCTTCTGCACGTGACCTTAAAAACTGGGGTAAATATGAAGATAAAAAGGCAGCACGGTGGCTCCTGGGGTGGCACCGCTGTCTTACAGCAAGAAGGTCCCAGGTTCAATCCCAGGGCACGTCTTTCCCGTGTCTGCATGGGTTTACTCCGGGTACTCCGGTTTCCTCAGTCCAAAAGACATGCATGTTAGGGTAACTGGTGTCTCTAAAGCGACCCTTAGCGTGTGACTGTGTGTGCGCCCCGTCTAGGGTTGTTCCTGCCCTTGCGGCCAGAGTTGCCGGGGGGGAACTGGCCGGTCCGCGACCCGGTGTGGATTAAGGGGAAAATAACGAAGGAGTAAATGAATGAATGAAGATAAAGTCACTGTCCGAATATGAACCCAGTGCTTCTGTAAACTCAAATCACATAGGGGTTGGGATGGTGTGGAACATGAAGGTTTAGAATGTGTTCCTCGTTTTCACTTTGACCTTTATTTTGCCTTTAATTACCTTCAGTTTACAAACTGATGATATTTTTTTGTACAAACAGGCTCCGTTTGACTTCTGCCTCTTGTGGTCATGACTGTAAACTACACTACGCTACTCTCACAGACTTCCACCACTCCCTCTGCCCCCGGCCCCCTCTCCTTCACGGATAAAACCTGATCTGAAACCTCCCTCGTCTGCAAAAGACGGAATTCCGAGAGCGCAAACTCTCTGTTAGTGTATCCCTCTGTGAAGATCTGCTAATATGATTCCCATGTAGCATCCACTAAACAGAGAAGTCTGACGTCATGGAGCGTAAACATATGTACAGTTCTCTCGTGCGCTTACGTTAAAAGAGGAAGATCAAGCATGAGCAGAACTGAATGGCAAGCTTGTTCCGATATCACGTGACCTTAATTGTTAGCGAAAATACGAGTATAAAATCACTGAAGTATAACTCAGTCGTTTGGTTTTTTCTTTTTATTTCGTTTGTTCATTCATTTAAGGTCTGCAACATTTTTCCATTACTTCACTGAATTTGCCTGTTAATACATTCAGGGAGTTTTGCCTTGCCACTGTCGCCCTAAGCCTGCTCAGTTTGGGATTGGCCTTTTAAAATGACATACTATTGTAAAGCTGCTTCGAGACAATGCGCCATTGTAATGGAAATGGATGGAAATACATTCGTACAGAAATAGATTTTTCTAGAAACGCATTTAAATGTTTTATTTATTTGGCCACCAGAGGGCAGATACACAACACAGCGTGCAGCCAAACAACAGGAGCCGATGCACCAGCTGTACAGTCAACAGGAAGAGGTTTACTGATACAAAGCAACTACGCGAATGCATAGAACAAAAAAAGGACCCAAATTCCACTCGCATTTAATCGAATGTAGAAGTGACGGCCGAGGACTTTCAATGTCTGATCCACCAAAGCTGTTTCTGCTCCCTCAGTATATGGACGCTACTATGCCGGGCGACCAGATTTACCAGTAAGACCGTCCACATCGCCCGGCTAAACCAGCACGATCCGACTTGGACTGAAATGGAAGTCGTACGGTCTTTCGGGTTGACCAGCGTTCAAGACACGGCATAGGCCGGTCACGTT
>JAUZST010006091.1:0-15099 GCA_034779995.1 Parotocinclus haroldoi
TTGGTCGTCCAAAGAAGCTGAGTGCACGTGCTCAGCATCAGATCTAAATGCTGTATTTGAAAGATAGGAGGAGGAGCACTGTCAGCATTGATGCAGAGATTAAAGAGGTGGGGGATCAGCCTGACAGTTAGACCATACACCGCAAACTACATCAAATTGGTCTGCATGGCTGTCACCCCAGAAGGAAGTCTCTTCTGAAGTCTGTACATAAGAAAATCCACAAACAGTTTGCTGAAGACATGTCAACAAAGGACATGCATTGTTCCAGCATGATAATGACCCCAAACACACCTCTAAGATGACCACTGCTTTATTGAAAAGACTGAGGGTAAAGGTGATGGACTGGCCTAAACCCAATAGAACATCTTTGGGGCATCCTCAAGTAGAAAGTGGAGGAGCGCAAAGTCTCGAAAATCCACCAGCTCTGTGATGTCATCATGGAGGAGTGGAAAACATTCCAGTGGCAACCTGTGACGCTCTGGTAAACTCCATGCCCAGGAGAGTTAAAGAAGTTCTGGAAAATAATGGTGGCCACACAAAATATTGACATTTCAGGAACTTTCACTAAGGGTTGTACTCACTTTTGTTACCAGTGGTTTAGACATTAATGGCCGTATATTGAGATATTTTGAGGGAAGAATAAATTTACACTGTTTTTAAAACTGCACACAGACAACTTTTCATTGTGTCATTTTGTCAGTGTTGTCCTATTAAAAGATATACTTAAATATCTGCAGAAATGTGAGTGGTGTACCTACTTTTGTGATACACTGTACATCCCAAAGTTGAAGCTGCTATGTATGGAGGAATGAGTGAAAATTCCTCGAGGCCCATGAGCAGAAATGATAAACGGTTGCCAGAAACATTTATTGTGCACAAGTGGGTAACAGCCACAAAAAAAGATTTTATTAAAAAGAAACTTTTTAAGAAATTTTTAAAAAATTACAAAAAAATATATATATTGCAAAATTGAAATAATCATAGCTATGTCATATTGGATTATTTTCCTGAACAAACCCACAACCAAATATAATAATGTTGTCTTATTTGTTTAAGGTAGTTCTCTTTGTCTAAGTTCCTGATTTTTTTCTGATTTAGTATTAATTATTAATTAATTATTAATCTGACAGTGGTTTAGGTCATATATAGACAATGCTAAATTGTTCAAAAATATAATGCACCACTGTTACTATTTGCCCTTGAGAGTGTTCTAAAAGTAAAAGAGAACAGAACTGAAAAGTAGACAGACAGCTAAAAGAAAACGTAACAGAAAAATATATAAAAGTTTTGGGAAAAGATTAAGGCACTAGTATTGGGACTGAAGTGGAACAGGAAATAGCTATAAATAGAGAGAATTTAGTGCCAAACCATATAGTTCATTTTATACCTACTTAATCCAGTTCTGGGTCACAAGAAGCCAGGGCCTAACTAGCAGCGCAGGACGCACAGCATGAACCAACTAATATTTGATATTGTGTAATCTAATCCATAATTTGTTGTTAATAATTTGTTCATAACCCTATATTTTAGACAGTGACACCTTTAAAATTATGTTAATGATTTTCTACTAAGTCATATTTTCCCCATCTTTTTCCCTGGACCACTATGTAGGAACCATTGATCCTCCTGTCACCCATCCTGCTTTGTGGACTGTTGGTATAGTATATGTCCCATGGCCATATAAGTTCTGGATTTTCTTTTGATTCAGGTTAAAATGTATACAAGCAGTACACATATATTGTTGCTGTAAAACTCTTGGGTATGTATACCTTAGTGCCAGGTTGGACCTCCTTTTGATTTTCGAACTGCCTTCATTCTTCATGGCATGGATTTAGGGTGTCGGTGCTTTAAGGCTCTAGAAATATTCCTCAGAGATTTGGTCCATATTGACAGTTGGCAGTTGCTGCAGATTGTCACCTGGACATCCATGGCCCACCACATCCCAAAGGTGCTGCATTTGATTAAAGCCATTCTAGCATAGTGAAATTGTAATTTTCCATGAAGCAGTTTTAGATGATTTGAGCATTGTCACATGGTGTGTTTCCTGCTTTGTCCTGCTTGAAATAGCCACCAGAAGATGGGTACAATATGGGTACATAAAAGAATGAACATGGCCAATACTCAGACCACTACCACTCTGCTATGTTTAGAGTCACCTAAATTATATTTCCTACCCATTCTAGTGCTCATTTGGAAGTTTAGCAAATCATCTTGACCATCTTTTTGGTCGGTGGACTATTTTAACTCCACTACTAAAGCTGAGGTGTTTAAAAACTCCAATTCCTACTCATATCAGCACGACACACTAACATTCCACCAAAACACACGTGTAAATGCAGTGCTGAGAATGATACACCACTATGTAGTACCTGAACTGTGCTGGCCTGTGGGGGCGCTGACCAATAGTGAACATTCAAAGTATGTAGAGGACCATCGGAACTACAGAAAAAAATCCTCCAAAAAAAAATTTAATATATATATTTATATGTATATTATATATGTGTATATATAAAAGTGCATTCAAATCAACGGCTTTTCTTTTTTAGAGAGCACAGTGGTGTTCCAGCTCCTTAATAATGCGGCTTCACAGCTACATACATGTAGGCTATATGAATAAACTTACAATATTCCAATATGCCTGCCATCTACTATAGTGCCACTTCAAACATCTGCCAACCAACGTTCAGAAAATTCATAAAACAACATTTCACATAACAGATTAAATTCCACATTGATTGAATAACAGTTCTTCCTATTTATATATGCAAATGTATCATTAAATAGTGCTTTAATGTAAGTGTGTGTAGAATCTATTGTCCCAGTGACATTTGGGAATTTTTCAATGGCAAAGAAATTCAGTTTGATGTCCAACTGTTGTGCCCTGTAAGGAAACTTTATCTAGTGATGCATTAGATGGATTATGCTGTTTGAAACACCTTGGATGATGCTCCCCATTCATCACTGGAAAATTCCTAATCTGTCAACAATCTGATACTGGAACTTTCTAGTAGCCAAAAAGCACACGCAATACCTGTACAGGTACGGGAATAGCATGGGATCTGCTGGACTCCCTTCTCAATGCTAGCTCTAAAATGTTGCATAAATGCAAAATAATGGATGATACATGATGAAAGCAACTAAACCAGTTATACCAGCCAGTCATCACTATAAGCTAATAATTCTATCTGATCTCTAAGGACGCATTCTCTCTGCTGTGCCCTGTCAGCTAAATCTGTCATTGCGTGATCAGCCATATCCACTAGCAACTATTAGACACCCTAAACTCTTTTGTAGTTACGCAATGCATGAATTAACTATTCGGCAACATATGTAACAATAATGTAGCAAACAATTGCCCCATGCAGGCTATTGGAAATTTCTCTATTTGGAAACAGAGTGCTTGTGGATCAATGTAATCAATACTTGAATTCCAGAGCACTCATGTCAAATGGTACCTTTTGTGTCTTTCAGACATTACACGCACTTTATGTGTGGTCAGGAGCAGGTGTAAATTTTGTTCGTACTTACAAACATTTCAGACCGTGAACATTTTTATGAATGTGGCCATTTATGAAATGGGTAATGTAAAATGCATTTTCTGGACTATTTCAGGGCAAATTTGTTCTGCTCAAATTTCATGACTGATGATGGTAAGTGTAGCTATATTCCCTCTAGCTGGTATCAACACAATGCGCTCTCTGCTGGTAATAAACTGTATCATTCTGCATCTTAGTGCAAAAACCCCTAGCTCGTCCTGTGACTGAAAGTGCTCCTAGGGTTGCATGTAGGGCAGCTAATGGTCTTTAAGCCTTCTTCACATTGACACAGCAACAGCAGTCCTTGCTAATCCTAGACCAAAAAGACCAGGCAGAAACCCTCTTTGGTCTTTGAAGCACAAAACCTCAACTCAAAGAGCCTCAATTAATAGCATCTCATCAGACAAGCCTTTCATCTTCGAAAGGAGTGAGGGGTTCTATCTATTTAGCTGCTCATATAGAGAGCCTTCCTGCTATTCTGCAGTCAGTTATTATTAGAGCTTTCTGATACCCTTCTCATGCCTGTGCTAGTTCTTTAATGCAGCCATGGTTATGGCAGCAAGTGGCACAGCAGGGGCCCGTGAAAGCCCCTGTTTGTCTTGGCTGGCCAAGAGAGCTGTAGCCCAAATTTTATGTATTTTTTAGACTGTAAGCAATGCTTTTCAGCATGCTCTAGACATGCATAGCGAACAGAAAAAAGATCCTTAGATTGATGCTTCTATCCAAAGAGTTCACAAAATATTTCATTTTGAGATATTAAAATTTCCGCACATTTTTGTGAGCAGTGCATACAGTGCAATATGGCAGCCTGATTTTATTTCCATGTTGGATTTACAGAGTAATCACATTAATCACATTTTTTTCACAGAATGTCTACTTCAACAGGAAGTCCAATTTGGATCAACATATGTGTGAAGTTGCAGATGCCTTCACTCACATTGTAAAAATGTTGTTTTGTTTTCAAGTTGTCCAGGCTATAGTCGAACTCATGACAGGTTGTGTGATTCTGAAAAGTCTTGTGGCAGATATGCAGAAAATGAAAACGAAGTAACTCAGGAGTGATCCTGCTTAAAAAAGTAGAAGAAATGCCAACAGTTATATTTACACTGCTCACAAAAATAGGGGATATTTAAAAATGAATAAAAAGATGATCCCACAAGAACTGCTATACAGTCTGATCCTCTGTCGCCTGTCGCCATTGGCTTGCTCATTAGGGACAAATAGAATTCAATAAATTTTCTTTAATATCTTTATTTAATTAATTTATTATTAAGAAATAAATTATTTATTTAATTAATATCTGGCCCGCCCATGGAGGATGGGTCCCCTGTTGAGTCTTGGTCCTCCAAAGGTTTCTTCCTACCATTTTAGGGAGTTTTTCCTTGCCACTGTCGCCCTAGGCTTGCTCAACTTGGGATTAGCTTTTTAAGATCTTATATTACTGTAAAGCTGCTTTGAGACAATGTTATGTTGTAAAAAGCGCTATATAAATCAAATTGAAATGAATTGTAAGTACAAGTGGAAACAGTAAACAGTAGGATTGTAATGGCTGTAGATAGTATTGTCCTAACAGCAGCAGTACAGTGTAGGTTACTGAGGTTACTGAGGTATTCACCAGCCTGATGGCCTGTGAATAGAAGCTGTTGGTCAGTCTTGTAGTCCTGGACTTCACACTCTTGAAGCGTCTGCCAGAAGGTAGGAGAGTGAAGAGTCTTTGCTGGGGTTGTGTACTGTCTCTAATGATGTTTTGGGTTCTCCTGATAACCCTGGTGTGATAAACGTCCTCTAGTGATGGAAAGGCTGCTCCTGAGATGGACTGTGCAGTTTTGATCATGAGCTGGAGTGCCTTTCTGTCCTGAGCAGGTAAGAACGCTCTCGATCGTACTGGTTAGAATTTTTTGAAGTAATTTTGTAATGTGATGGAGTAAGTGCGTATACCAGTTAGGTTTGTCAGTTACAGTAAACAATGTCCCATTTAGGTAGTTGAAAAGAAAAAAAAAAGCTCTTGTGTAGCTTTCAAGCAACAGTGTGACAAAGTAATAGATGATTATTCAGTTTTAATGTAGAAGAGCAACAGTGACACTTCAACTAAAAATGGATCAATTAATGCAAATAAGTACTGAAGACTTCTTTATGATGTGGTAAAGCAAAGAATCCCAGTCAATGCTTCCTGTAAGTTGTACATAATGATATCATATGTGTGTGTATGATGTCAGATGGAATCTCTACCCTCAGTTTCATCAGCATTATTTGTTGTATGAACAGAAGGCATTTCTAAATGCTGTTTAATATCTTGTTTTACCATGCCATTGTACAGATTCTTCAAAAAATATGCAATAATTATATAGCAACTTGTATTGCCTTGTCAACTCATGAAAAAAAAACCTTCTATGCTCACTGGACCTGACCTCACTGTGTAGGGGCCATGCATATTGTAGGGAATGTTTAAAGACTGAGAGAAGTCTGATGTGCTAGCCAATACTGATGACCTGGGTAGAGTCCCATGGTACGTTCTAGTTTAGAAGACCATCACACAGGATCAACTGGGCTGTGTCTGAAGGTCAGGGAGACTGGACACTTTGTACACTGGTGCTTCAAAAGCCATCACTACCCTGTCATGTTCTGGGTACATGCTCGTCTGTGCCCTGTGAATTTCAAGCAATAAGCACCAAAGCCTTAAGCTTTTCAGACTAGAATATGGTCTGGTGACCAATGGGGAAAAGATGGTTCCAGTTTTCTGGCACCTAATTTTCAGGTGATTTTTGCAGTATTCTAGATGTATTTAATGAAGCAGAAGTTACCTGTAACAGGCGGTAATTTGCGGTGAACAGCAGCAACTGCAGCTTGGACCAGTTGCACATCAGACTTGGACAGGTGAACGACTCTCTGCAGATCAACAGCCGAAAGACTCAAAAGCTCTTTTGCCGATCTCAAACTGGCTGGAAAAATGTACAGACAGAAAGTATATATATTTACAATCCATTCCGAAAGTCCTCAGCCCCCTTTCCTTTTTTTCACATTTTATGCAGAGTTCTCAAGTTTTCCCCAGCATCTGTATTAAATTCGTGGCAGGTAAAATAAAAGCCTCTCCTCAGCTAAAGACACATGAAATCCCACCTAGACTTTTTTAGGTTTGTAGGCCCTTGTTGATGGAGCACTGCAGTGATGGCTGACCTTCTGGAGGTTTTATTCATACGCAAATGGTATCTTTGGAACTCAACCAGAGTGATAATTGAGTTCATGGTCATCTCTCTTACCAAGGACCTGCTCCCTCGATTGCTTATTTTGGTGGGGTGGCCAGCTCTAAGATGTGCACTGGTAGTTCAAAACGCATTTCATAAAAGAATAATAGAGTCACTGTAATGTTGGGAAGCTCTACAGGGCAGTTATTTCCACCTCTTACCATGTTTTTCCTCTGATATGCATTAGGTGTGAGACCGTTTACAGACAGATGTGTGTTTTCTAAAGTTGTGTTAATCAACTGAATTTACCACAGGCAGACTCCAATGAAGAAGTAGAAACATCTCTAAAATAAAAAGAAAGGCCTACCTAAGCTTTGTGGCCATCATTTCAGATGTTTATCCTATTGCAGAAAGACCATGTCACAAGGGTCGTATAATCATGGACTGGTTCCAGGAAGGTGACAGATTAGTTGTTTATGCCAAATGCTAACCCCTCCACCTGAATGGCGCACCAGAAATCAGGACTCATCAGACGAGGTAACTTTTTTAAATCGTTTATTATCCCATTTCAGTGAGCCTGTGCAAACTGGAGCCCCAGTATCCTTTTCGTCATTGTCAGGATTAGAACCTAGTGTGGTTTTCTGCTGCTATATATATATATATATATATTCATATATAACGTTTGCTCAGAAATGCTCCACTGTGGTTATTTGGTTGTAATAAGTGGTTACTTGTCTTATTCTTATACCTCCATCAACTCGAACCAGTCTGGCCATTTCTCTTTGACCTTTTTTTCTTAACCCTAGAGATCATGTGCCTGGAAATCTTAAGTAAATCAGCAGTTTCTGAAACACTCAGATTAGTCTAACACCAACATTGCCATGCCATGTTGAAAGTCTCAGAACTCAGATTCCCTTCTACCCCATTCTGATGCTCTGTTTAAACTTCAGTAGGATGTCTTGACCATGTCCACATGTAAATGCATTGAGTTTCTACCATGTAATCGGTTGATGCGCCATTTGCGTTAACGAATAGAACATGTGCCCTTAATAAAGTGGTCAGTGAGTGTACAAATATAATACATATATAATCTGACTAACACAGTGCTTTTACTATCTAAGCTCACCAAAAACGTCACCATCTTTGGCATACCTTTTTTCAGAGCAGTAATAATCTTTGGATTTAGATCAAGTTTTTCCCAGTCCATTGCATCTTAAAGCACAATTTCGAATTATCGTGTGTACAATCATGCACTTTATATCGTCCAGATTAGCTATATACACGAAGAGCTGTTAGTAAATCCGATTCAAGTTTCCTAGATGTAAACACACTGCGAACACTCACTGCAATAAAAGTCCCTTTACGTATGTATTATATTTAATCACGCATCAGTATGAAGTTACAATTTAATAGCTAATTGGTCACTGTATTGACAAGTCTAACTGACGAATTGCCGTTTTATATGTGAAAAAAGTCAGGGTAAAATAAAACCCGATATAACTCAAGCAACTTTGAAAGAGCGCGCTTTCTGTGTCCCGACTGCCCTAGCAATGGTATGCGCCAGTGTAGGGGGATACAGTTGAGTTAATTAATTTATTTACCCCATAATATTCGAGTTATGTACTACGCATCAGAACATATTTTGGTAGAAATACAGCTGGAACATTTGCAATACGACACGATCCTCATCATCAGTGAAAAAATATATATTATTATTAACACAATATTATTATTTTGCGTTCTTTTACAACCCCACGCGCAAATTTCGACCGCCCCGTATTGAACTCTTGTTGAGGGTTCAAACGTAACAGCCGGTCAGGGCTAACACGAAAATGAATAAAAACAACAAAGGGATTGCATTTACGCACAAGATGGATTCATTTTAAAAGGATTAAGTGCTTAAGTTTAAAATCTCTCGGAGACGCTGTTTGTAGACTTACTTCCGTGGCCGGTGAGTGGCTAACTAGCGGTAGAACAGAAATTTAAGCAGCATTAGCTAGCTAGTACGGTGTAGACTATAGTTAAAAGCGCAAACTAACATACTACATAGATTGTAGGTATAGTACAGACATTACTGGTTGTGTGCTGATTTAACATACTATTTAATAAGGTAGTACTGTACTCGGGCACACATAGCGTTATAAGCGAATAAGCTATAATCACTTATTTCAATAAATAAACAACAGCAGTTCGGGAATGTATTAAAATAATATAGCTATACAACTACTCCAACGGGATTAATAGATATGAAGTTATATGTAGAACTCCGGTAATATTAAAAATGTGAAGAGCAACTAACCTGCAATGTTACGCTGCTAATACTGTGGTAAACAAGAACGCAGCAAGCATCATACAACACAACACTGAATAATAATACTAAATAAAACCCTGATCATGGCATACATAACCAGACAGTCACCTGTATGCAATGTTCACTAGGACAGAGCGTTATCACGTACTTTTGAAAGGAGAGTGCAGAGGGAGCTTTAGCTTAGTGGGTTAAAGCAGTGTCGTAGGGAGCCTGTGCTCCTGGGTTCGAGTCTAGACTGTAACGTGTTGAAAATGTGATTTGTTGTTGCTGACCTTATATAATGAGAAATCCCTGTTTTACTTTTAAACATCGTCAGGACGGTCAAATTTGATGTGTTTCGTTATGGATATATCTGCAATGTGGTACTTATTCTATTGAGACAATTGCGTTTCTATCTACCTATCTGTCTCTCTATATAAATCTATCTTACTGTATTGCTGGTTCCTGGAATTTGAATACTTGTAGATCAGTATGACTGTCTTGGCCCTGTGTAGTTCCTGGGATTTAGTTTAGGCAAAATATTGAAATTACCAGAGTACTTTATATATATATAGAAATAGAAATTATTTTTTTCTTCCAAGGTTACTTTGATCTGGTGCTAAAAGTACTCTTTGTCTTTCAATATTTGTCTATCTATCTATCTATCTATCTATCTATCTATCTATCTATCTATCTATCTATCTATCTATCTATCTAATTGAGAGTTTGTTGCCTATTCATTTTGTTTTAGGGGGAAAACAAACAAACAAAATATATATATATATATATATATAAATACAGTCGAATTTGGTCAATCGGACCACGAGATCGCTTTGGTTCTCAGCTGGTCCAATTAATCGAACATGCCCTATGTTACGGGACGTGCAGTAATTTATGTAACATATTAAATGTTTATTACCTTTATTGTGCGATTTACACATATAGTGAACGTACAAACAAGAACTACTGTTGCCTACGAACTTTGTTCATTGAAAAAGAAATTTGCAACCAAGTTTTTCGAAACGATCTACAACACAATATATAGATACTCAGCATGCGAAACATTAATACTGTACAAAACAAGTTCTTACTAAATTCCAGTCAACGTTTGAAGAACTTATCCAGTGTGATCTGACGCCTTCTCTTGACGGACTGCACTTGAACAAAACCAAGAAAGTGGTGGGTGTGGTCACCTCCCGCTGGTTTTACTCTTGTCAACACAACTTTTCGGATTTCCAGACCTTTGATAAAAGCATAAATTCTCCGGGGAAGCCCAAAACTCCTCCCATATCTCGCTGACCCAGTGGCGACTTGTGGCTTTTTTTTCTTATTCGCTCTCACGTTCTTTGGTCCGATTAAGCGGGATTTTGGTCCAAATAAGCAAATAATATTACACGTATATAATAGGATTTGTTTCGCTACTGTAGGATTTGGTCTGAATAAGTGGCTGGTCCCCTGGTTATGGTTGTCGCCTTGTGTGTGTTGCTGTGGTGGCCACCTATACAGATACCGACATTAAAGGGCCAGAGCACATGGCACACATTGCATTTGTGAATGTAACTCTATATTGTAGAGCTTGATAAAGGTTAATCCCATGCCCATGTGGTTATATCAGCTATTGCTAAATAGTGGTTCTTGATGCAGTTCTGTCTGAGGGATCGGATATCACAGACGTTTAGGCCTGCACCTTTGCCCCTCATGCAGTGAAATTCATCCAGATTCATTGAATCATTTATTGACATTATGCCATGTACAGGGAGAAATATGCCTTCCATCTTCCGGTCTTTCTTTGAAGAACATTTTTCTAATATAACAGCAATAGTAAATAGTTATCTCACACAGAGATCTTTGCACACAAATACTTTCCTGGATGCTACTTTTGTATAGTCATGACTACAATCACCTGTTGACATCAGTTGTTTGAAATCACATAATTATTTACTTATTTATTTATTACCTAATTACTAGCCCTAATGATTGCCAAATTCCAAACACTGGAATGTGTTGCAGGCCTGAAATGCAGGAAATGAGATTAAATTGACCAAAAGAGAAACGATTTCTGAAATATCTCAGGTTTATACTATCTGCAATGAAATAAATGTTATTAATAAATGTCTACTAAAATGTGTACATTTTAATAGAACTGTTTTTGAACAAATCAACCCTGTTTACATTTACGATATCTGTTAAGTACATGAGCAAGAGGTACTCAAATGTGATTCCTTCACCTATAAATAAATGCTGATTTCAAAAGACTACTAGATGACAATGAGCAGGGAAATCAGAGAGCCGTGAGGGACATGGACACTGTAGCATTAGAGTTTTGCACATCTGTTCTAGCGTTTATTTGATTTGGTTGGATTTCAATGAAACACAAAACAGGCCCCCAGATAATGTGGCCTATATTGTATAAAATACATCGCCTTCTTTAGTTGTCATGGTAATGTTTCGAGGGGGGATTAGCGATTGAACCGCCTGTTGATTTCCCGTGTAACCAGTAGGTGGCAGAGGTGGACTATATTCTGCAGACCCTAGTCCGTTTGCACTGGCTGGCGTCTGAGTATAAGCTTAGTTAACTCCGCTTTGTATTGTACTGAAAACCAGTATTATGCAAATAGAAAATACATGAAAAGCAGTGCAACACCACGTGATAAAAGATGGAACCCGAGTCTTTCATATCCAAAATAAATATGTTCTACAAGGTTTTCTGGAGCTTGACACCGGACACGGACTGATAAACGCTTCCAGAGGTCACTTTGCCTTTTACCTAAACCTGCAGAATGAATAATGCCCTGCACAGCAGGGTGCTCTGCTTCTGAAGTGGCGAAGATTGTTTCCAAATAGACCAACTCATTACATGTGTTTTTGTGCAATTTTCCACTGCAGGTCCAATAAAGACCCCCGTTCTGGGAAGCAGCTTCCACACAAGCCTTGGAAAGGAGTCTCGGGCTCAGACCCTTCAAAATGGTGAGCATTTAACCCCCTTGCTTCTTGCTTTCTTACTGACTGAATATAACAATGACTCCTGATTGGTATCTATTTCAGTATGATCCAGTTTAATTCATTAATTGGTTTGTTTGCCTCTTTTATATGAAGGACTTGAACGCTCCTGCGACTGCCACAAGCTAACATTAATTAAGCATCAGTTTGTAAAGCTTGAAGTTTGAAACGTGTAGAACACTAAAACAACTACAGTTAGGCAAAGTCATTAACATAAAGCCTGATTTCATTAACATTAAAATTGTTTTATAATAAGTATTTCACATAATTTATTGAACGTTTTCAAAGTGAAAAACTAAAAATCATTTATTGTGTAAACAGAGTTTTTCTTCACAACATTTCCCAGCTCTCCCCACTCCTGCCACATGATGGCATGTCATGCACTGCCGACTTCCTTATCCGAGTGCAGGAGAGACCCCCATATAATGTGTATACTACGTGTGGCTTGCCTAGGAATATTAGAAGTTCAAAATTCAGATCAATTTGATTGGGATCAAATTAAACACCGCACTGTTGTGTTATTTTTCATATTTATTTATTGTTGTCTTTAAAAGTGTATCCTAAGGAAGCACTGAAGCTGGAATTTTAATTTAGAGATAGTCTATGTCTGCTGTTTCAAATATGATTTGACGCATTCTTTGCTGCTGCCCATGAGCATTTTATTGCGCTAATTAAAAAACAAAAATAAGGAGCTCCTCTTCAATCATGGCTAGTCAACTATTTGTTTAATGACTGGTCAACTGGTAACTGATACTAGTCATGCAGTATGGTAAATGTCTGTAGTCATCAGCTATGTGGCCTTCACACCAACAAGTAAACAGCTTAAAAAATGAACTTATATCTCCACCACATGTCTACAAATAATATCACAATAACATAAATAATTAAAGAGTTCAGATCACTAGTTATGGCTTACAGAACAGGCACGTGTCTACCTAATTCTGTGTCTAAAACTCCAGCATTTAACAAAAAACGTTTATAAACCCTTATAAAGCCATCCGAGTTTACTTCACCAGTAAACCCAGAGAGAGAGAGAGAGAGAGAGAGAGAGAGAGAGAGAGAGAGAGACAGAGAGAGAGAGAGAGAGAGCGAGAGAGAGAAAGAGAGAGAGAGAGAGACAGAGAGAGAGACTGTCTCAGAACTGTTTTGGAAGGTGAACTATACTTAAATTTATTTTCCTAAAATGAATACTAGTAGGACGTTGACCAGATATTACCATAGTCATATAGTCTTTTTAGGCTAATGTAATGTAAACAAAACAGAAATGCATCAGACTTACTACTGAAAACACGAATGATAAAAACAAGTGTGTTATATAAAGACAAACATGTTGTATTACACAACATGGATGGTCAGCAAAGATGAAACTAGTTTATATAGTTGTATGTGAGACACAATATGCAGCAAGTCTTGGGTAATTTGTGCAAAAATGTCTCTAAACACACCAACAGTCGTGTCCAAACATGAGCTAATGCGCACACAACTGGTTGTGAGCCTTACAGTGAATGATGAACTTCTGCTCTTATATATATATATATATATATATATATATTTATATATATAGTTATTTCCTGTTTTAAGGCCTCAGCCATTAAATTAAATAGTCATTTATAGGATGGACAATAAATGAATAAATGATGCATACTTGTATTATCATTCATGTCACAAATAATTCATAATATTCTAGTTTATGAAGCAAAAAACATTTCAGTTGAAGAACAAACATAGTTATTGTAATAACGCCACAGAGTGCTCTAGGTTTTTGCCACATGTTTTGAAATCTTAATTACTATACAGTACCGCATGCTGAGGGTCCATGTCGGCTGCTTTTGAAGTTTTAATCCCAAGCCTGTTGGTTCTTTTAACAAAAAAAACGAAGTGTAAAACAGAAATATGTAAACGATAGACAAACGTGTCATTGACGTCATCACTGATTGGTGAAACTCTATTGCTAATGCTTGAAGGGCAGTTCTCTTGCAAAGCTTTCAGGGTTTTATCTGCAAAATTATATATTATTAATCCCCATTAATCATCCCCTATTGGGATTCAGATCCCATCCACTAAGGAGCTAAGAAAAAGGTTTAATTACATTTCAGAATGGATTTAATTAATATTATGCTTCAATCCACATTGTACCATGCATTTAAAAACCTAATTTAAATATTTAAAGCTACTAAAAGGCAGCATTAAGGATTAAGGTGTTCATAAAGTGTTCATTGTTCAGAGGGTTAAGAGAACAACTTAACATACCGTTGCCCATAAAGGACATTTTATTTTATGTGTGAAATAAATTGCATTGTTGTTTTGTTAAGGAGGGTGGTATGGTGGCTCTGTGGGCAGCACTGCTAGCACAGCAAGAAGGTCTTGGACATTTCTGTTCGGAGTCTGCCTGTCCTCTTAGTGTCTGCGTGGGTTCACTCTGGGTGCTCTCTTGCTCTGCCACATGTGTGTTAGGTTAATTGGTTATGCTAAATTTGCCTTGACTTGAATGTATATATGTGACTAGTCTTGAGATAACCTTGTGTGTATATGTAACCTTGGACGTGTCACTGGAATGGCCACTGATGCTGATAGTGACGTTAAATAAACGCTCGACTACGGTACTGGAAATACATATGTTATTCCACAGATTACTATTTCAGTAAATTAAAAGCTTAACCTTGTGGGTAATTGCTGATTTCTTAGCATATGAAATGCCTGGCTTACAATAAATCATGAGATAAATCACTGTTTTTTGGGTAGATGACTGGAATTTTATGACAAACGCTGTCACACATAACCATATTGACAAGATTAATGCAATAAGAGTTATTGGGAATGAATTAAACTTTACACATGTGAATGTAATGAAGATATATGCATTTGATTGCCTAGAGGATGTAGTACCCTCTTGGTACAAGAAGCAATATGGTTGGGCATTCAGGTCTTGCACGGTATCTTGTGGTGCATTTGCCTAGAGATGTTGCAGTTGGGCTTGTAGTTTGTGCGCACTCGTAGTTTGCCAAAGCTGGTGGACCAGTTGGACCCATAAATGTTTCATTGACAATATATCTGGTGACCGGGAAGGCCAAGGGATTGTTACAATTTGTAT
>JAUZST010006092.1:0-15097 GCA_034779995.1 Parotocinclus haroldoi
TCGATCAAAAAGTGAAGTCTAAGGATTTGCAAAAAAAAAAAGTCTGAGTTTTCGGTTAGTTATCCCAAATGGAGGGCGAGGTTGGAGTCTACACCGTGTGTAGTGCACTGACTGTCCGGTGGGTGATATTTGGGACTGAGCCAACATGAGAGGGACGCTTCCACCAACAGATGGCAATCTAAACCAGTTTAATCTGAAATCACGAGAACATAAAAGTTCACGATCGTCTCATCATGCACACACACACACACACACACACACACACACACACACAAACGACAGGACTGTTAGACCTACTACTAAGTGATAATTAATGCCTACTGCCCATGGTTTATACCTACAGACTATACAATATGGATCTGATCCCTCTGTGTGTGTGCGTGTGTGTGTGTGTGTGTGTGTGTGTGTGTGTGTGTGTCCTGATATAACAAACAATGACACAGAGTGCTGAAATATGAGAGCGATATTGGAATGACAGCATCATCGGAGTGTAAAAATAATAAACACATGCCAACAAAACGGATGACTTCATTATAGGAAATGGGATAGGGTGTCCAGGCTTGTACCCCAAACCCATTGGGTCAGTCCAGTGTCCAGAGATCCAGAACTGACATTTGACCTGCATGTTTTACATAATTAAAATTAGAAATATAATAATGTGAGAAATATTGAGTTGCTACTCTGACTTTTGACCACAAACTAGAGACCCAAACGAGAGTAATGAGTTTTTCATTCGTAAATGTAACTGTGTTACTGATAGAATTAGCATGAAAATAATATGATATAGTCGTAACTGTTATAATAATAACTGATAATAAGCATAATAAAAACAGCCATGTTGCTAATACTGCTACTACTACTAATAATAATAATAATAATAATAATAATAATAAGAGGATGGCGCAGTGGTTAACGGGGTCGCCTCGCCGAATGCAGCGTCTCATGCCATGCCCCGCCTGTGTGGAATTTGCATGTTCTCCCTGTGTCTGTGTGGGTTTACTCCAGGTACTCCTGCTTCCGTGTTATTTGTGTAATTGATGTCTCTTAAGTGCCCCACCTAGACACCGGCTCTCCGTAGACCCAGGATTAAGCAGATAATAAAATGAATAATAGCAATATTAATAATAAAAACTGGTCCCCGCCTTGCCACCAGTTATAAAAGTTAACAGATAAATAATAAATAAATGTAATTATTTTAAAAATAAATACAAAAAAATACAATCAATTAATACAAAAATCAAAATATTTGCTTTGGGGTTAGGGTTAGTGTTTAATTAATTAGCTACAGTAATACAGTTTTATGTTAAAAGTAGATCCTTACAATGATAGAAATACAAACGTGTGTGTGTGTGTGTGTGTGTGTGTGTGTGCCCTGTACATATTACGTTATGGGGACCAAATGGCCCCACAAGAAATGAATACCACTGTTTACAGAAAAAAACCCTGCAGCTTTTCTTTTTTAAATGAGATCTTAAAGTTTCCCTTTGGGTTACTGAGGTTCGGATTTGATGGGGGTGTGGCGTTAATAAGCTACAGTAACCCTTATGTCAATGGAAAGTCCTTTACCAACTGCGCGCGTCTTGTGTGCGTGTGTGAGCGCGCGTGCGCGCGCCTGTGCCCGTGCCTGCCTGCCTGCCTTAGCGCGCGCCCTGCAGTCTGTGCTTTCACTCCTGAGTTTTTTTAGAGCGCACCGAAAGCGATCCGCGGCTCTTTTTTTAAAACCTCCCCATGCATAACGAGCGCGCGCGCATCTCGGCTTGGAGCGTCCCGATCCCGGAGCGCTTTTAAGGATCTTTCTTAGTGTTACCAGGGACACTCTTTGTTATTTGTGGGACCCCGGATGCGGTGCCGGGAGCGCGTGTGAGAAGAGATGCTCAGATGGATGTGAGTGGAGTGGAGCAGCGGGTCGGTGTGTGATCACAGCGCTTTATTCTACCCAAAACAGACAGAAGTGCGCGCGGACTTACACGGATCTGATACGCCATGCTCGTGGCCGCCGTTTACCTTTTCTTTCCTCTGCTCGGTGAGTTTCGGTGCTTCTTTTTTGACCCTTGCGAACCCGTAAACTAACGGGCGCAACTGGGTAGGATATGCGCGCGCGGGATTTTGCGCACCAAAGTGTACGGACGCGCGTTACGCTCAGTTCTTACGGGATATCATTTCAAGCTTAAACTTTAGCGCGGTAACTCGTGGTGATGTGATATCCGTTAACCCTCGTTCGGATGAAATAACTGGGCGTTCGTGTGTCGCTGACGAATTAAAATGCCTCGTTCAAGGAGGAATTCTGTGAGCGAGCGAATTAAACAATGGTTTAAATGCTTCTCTGTATTAATGTAGTTATAGATTTATATAAGTGATGCTTTTTAAAGTGACTCAGAGCCATTATTTTAAAGCACGTCCAGTTTGAGCCTGAAATAAATCGGAATATCACTTCCCAACTTCGTTTTAACTTAAAGATCAGGACTAATCCTGGTCCAGAAACTCCTTTTGTAATTCATACTCCCTCATATATACACCACACAGCTTTGAATCGTTCCTTCTCAAAGATCTGCTCATGGGTTTTCCATTTATATAGCTGAAAGGTTTTTAATAATGAAGTTTAATCATAAATCTTTACTGGACTTTTCATGGCGGGTAAGAAGCAGTTCTGATTGTGCTCTAAGTCCAGGAGTCCATCGGTGCACTTTATTTCATTTGTATAAGCTAGAGAGTTCGTTAGGTCCGACTGGACTTCGAGGCTGGTTTCCCAGACGTGCAATAACCCCAATATTGGGAGATAATGAACAACCAAGGCTGAATTAGGACTAATCCTGATCTGGGAATGACTATTTAGACCATTTGCAAGCCGGTAAAAGCTGATTTCTGCTGTACTGCCTTTCCAATGGTCTGTTTCCGCCTTCAATTATGGACTTCCGAATTTAGGAGCTGTTCTATGAAACATACTGTACCAAACACCCGGTTGTTTAGTTAGTCTGTGCCCTGTAATGAAAGTACAGTCCTAAACGGTTAGTTATCCAGGTTTATTACAGCCTCCAGCCCGAGCTCAGTTCATAAACAGCCTCCCGATGTGTTGTGTGTGATCTAATCCATAAACCAGCTCACCCTAATCCTCAATCCAGAGACAAACTGATGAACTGATTGCTAATTTCACCATGTAATGATGTTGTATCACCATGTAATGACAATGTATCTAATAGCAAGTGACTAAACAGGCGCCTAGCCTTTTTCTGCTCTTATTAGTCATGGATGAACAAACTGAGCGCCCCGGGGCTGCCCGTTTAATGTGGCTCTTGGGCCAAAAGCTTGTTTTTTAAGGATAAACATTAGAAGTGCAGGTCTGTCTTTGTGCATTTTTCTGTGTCCCATGAGTTGGGTCAGCTAACTTCAGAAGAGCTCTGCTAACTCAAAATTAAAATTAAAATCAAAACACAATATGACATTATTTAGTTCAGTACTGTACAATACATCCATTCTGATCTATGGTTTTTTTTCTAAAGTTTGTATCGCCTACCGAAAACGAAAGGCACGCTACCGTGTTGTTTTCCGTGTTTCAGGACTGCGATTTTCTTTTCTGTCGGCAGGTGTCACGAGGGTTTGCTCGTGTTAGCTTTCTGTCATTCAGACGTGAATAAGATACAGGTAGTCCCTGTTTTCCGATGGCCCAATTTACGCCATTTTGGCTTTTCTACTGGAATCCGATAACGCACCTAAATGTGCATGCGGCAGAAAGGAAAAGCTGTGGTTCAGCTTACATTGGGTTTGTTGGAACGTAACCCCTTGCAAATTGGACACTACCCGTGTATAAAAGTCAGGTTTTGATTTCCTTTTCTAATTCTTAAGACTTTTGGGCGCTATATGGAACAGATGTTGATGGGATGGACGTTAAAAGGCGCACTCTGTGACGCTGGGAAAAGTAAAGCCTGCTGTGAAAAGGTTCCTTGTTCGTCATTAACTGTGAAACAGAAAGAAATGGGTTTAATAATAAAACCTCAGTACGACTGAATGACTCCTGACTGAAGCAATAATTATATCGGCCAAAATTCAGCAAGCCCTATACGCAGGTGGTGAGGGACGAAATTCACTGACCCTTGCTGTCCTCAAAAATTGTTCCCATTAGCTGTAAGAATGGGGTCGCCTTTTGTGGTGAAATCACACTCCGGGATACAACTGTTCGTCGTTCTGGACGAGGCCGCCTGCTGGGCACTGTAAACGTGACTGTCAAAGTTGCTCCGATTTGCTTGCTATGCTTTTCGTGTAACCCATACCGGCGTAACTTTGCCAAACCGTCTCCCCACACAGATGTCCTGCTGTCTGCAGATGACTCGGTGTTCACAGCAGCCAGCCGCCTGGACTGCGTCCGAGCCAGCGAGCTGTGCCTAAAGGAGCCAGGATGCAGCACCAAGTACCGGACTATGAGGCAGTGCATGGCCGGCAGGGAGGGCAACATCAGCGCCGAGGCCAGGGACGAGTGCCGCAACGCCCTGGACGCTCTCAAGCAGAGCCCTCTGTACAGCTGCAAGTGCAAACGGGGCATGAAGAAGGAAAAGAACTGCCTGAGGATCTACTGGGGAATCTACCAGCACTTACAGGGTCCGTTCTGCTTAGAGATCTGTGCAATCGTGTAGACGCTGAAATTTTTCGAACGACCTACGGGTCCAGTAACTTTAACGCTGTGCCACAACTGGCCCCTCATGGGCCCCTAAACAAGACCCTTTGTTTTGTAGTTTCAGTTCTGGTTCTGCCCGTGTTGAGCGCTAGACTGTATAGCAGAGGGTTGTATTACAATGTATTGCCTTGGTGCTTGCACTGCCTTTGTTGTAAAAGGCTGTGGAACCGGTAGGTTGTGAGTTCAAGATGTAGCCGACCTGGCACCGTTAGGTCCTTGAGCAAAGCTCTTGGGTATTAACTCCTAACAACTTGTAAAAATTGAAGGACCGTACCAATAGGCCGCTTGAAATGTACTAGCTCTGAACTAGTAACTGAGAATTGCAGTCTGCAAGTTCAAAACCCTTTTCTGTCCCTGTGTGGCCCTTGAACGAGGCCCTTGTTCATCAACTGCTTAGACTGCATCATGTAATGCTGTAGCCAAAAGTGTATTCTAGTTGCTAGAAATGTATTGTTTCTGTGGCCAAAAATCTGGCATAATATTCTGAAGGTTGCGAGTTCAAATCCCACCGTGGGGCCATTGAGCAAGGTCCTTAGATTTCATTGTGTAAGAATGTAATATAATGAAGTACTAACAGGTAATCTACACTAATTATCAGGAGGTTGTGAGCACCAGTCCAGTCTCCAATAGGTTGCCTCTCTTGGGGTCCTTGGGCAAGGCCCTTAATTGTCAACCGCTTATATTGCATCATGTTCACCAGATCTTGAGGTGTACTGTATTGATTTGCAATAACAGGTTGCATGAAACCTACTGGCATAGTGGTAAAAAATCTGAAGTTTGTGAGCTCAAATCCCTGTAATGCCAAACCTTCATTCTGGGGCCCTTAAGCAAGGTCCTTAATTATCAGCTGCTTAGCTTGCATCATGTAAGAAAGTAAGTATACAACATTTAGAGGCGTCTTGAAACGTATTGTCTCGCTTGGTGTAATTCTGGACTAATTGTAATAAGGTTGTGAGTTCCAATACGCTACCACACTACCAAGGCAAGGGCCTTTAATCGTCAGTCATCAACTGCTTAGATGAAATCATGTACACTGTATAAATAACGATATAAATATATATCTTTATATATAGTATAAAGTAACACTACAATAATCCGCACCTAACGGGTTGCTTGGAATGGGTAGGTTGTAAGTTCAGAAACTGTCACTGTTGGGCCCTTAAGCAAGGCCCTTCATCATCAATCATCATGATTTTGTTATGTAATTAATGGAAGCACTCTACCAATAGTTTACACTCAAGGTACTGACCTGTTGGTAAAAGTTCTGGAGTATTTTTTGGAACGTTGTGAGTTTCATTCCCAGCTTCAACTATCCCAGCTATCACTGATGGGCCCTTGAACAAGGCCCTTAGTTTTGATCTCAGTATATTCTGTCAGTATATGTATGTTATGAGCTCTTCTAATAGGCTGCTGCAATGCGTTGGCTTTGTGGTTAATGTTCTAGACTAATTATCAGGAGGTGTGAGCTTCAATCCCAATTGCAGCTCATGGACACTGTTGGACCCTTGAGAAAGGCGCTTAGACATAAACGTATTCGATTCTGTAATGTAAGACTGTAATAAGTGGGGGCGCTATGCTAATAGGTTGCTTGAAATGCATTGACTTGGTAGTGAAGGTAGTGGAGTTATTACCAGAAGGTTGTGAATTCCAATCCCAGCCCTAACAAGCTGTCCCTGTTGGGCTCTTAAGCTTTGTGCCATATATGGTAAGACTGTAAAAGCCTGTATTGAGTGAACTGTATAGGTCGAATTAAGATGCTATGAATTTGGAATTGGTAGGTTATAAGATCAAAATCCATCTCTGACGCTGTTGGGCCCTTGGGCATGGCCCTCTTTAAATTCTATCATACAAGACCGTAGTAAATGTAATTACACAACTTATTAATCAATTTTCTGGAGTAATTCTCCAGATATTGTGAGTTTGAACTCAATCTCTAACAAGTAGTCGCTGTTGGGCCCTTGAGCAAGACCCTTTGGGCTAAGCTGCTAGGCTCAGTTGGAAAGCACCCTGAAGCAGAACGTCTGGTAATAGCTGTGGATGCGAGGAGTGCTTGGGATTTCTTTCTGGAAAAGGTTTACTGAGTGTGAAAACGTTTGATCTCCGTGCAGGAAGCTCAGCCGACCAGAAATGTAAATAAACGTCCAATCCAGTGGTATGAAAGAAAAGATCCCACATCACAAACCTCACATAACACAAAGCCCTTTATCCAAAAAAAACCCAAAAAACTAGCAAATAATTGCAAAATGAATAAGACTTGCATGCAGTCGCGAGAGTGTGGAATGTCTGGACCTTAACTGGAAAATCATTTCCATTTTTTCTTTGTTTCGATTCTCCCAACAGGGAACGATTTGCTCGAGGACTCTCCGTACGAGCCCGCCAGCAGCCGTCTGTCTGATATATTTCGGTTGGCACCCATTTATTCAGGTAGGGTCTGCGATTTCAATTCACAGCCTAACAGGGATTGAATGTTCTGTTTTTCTTGTTTCGAATAACGGCGTGCCTTATGGCTTCCTTTCTTTTCTACCTTCCCGTAATCGCATGCTGGGTGATTTTTGCATGAGGACCTTCTGACTGCTGAACGCGTTGGACTGGCGATTAACCGAAGTCGTGGAAAGTTGCTGGTTTCTGTGTGTTTTCCTGTTTGCTTTCGGCCTCTGGGTGGCAATGGTGCTCTCCACTTCACACGCTCGGCCTCGCTGTGCTGGCAGCAGATGGCGAAAGCGCAGGGTTCAAGGGAACTAAACCGAGTCAAACGCGGAGTTTGAGCTGCTCTTCTCAAGCGGACTGAACGTCGTCCTTGAGAGAGGGACGTGTAGGTTAAAGGCGGGAGAGATTGATGCATTCAGGGAGGATTAGAGATGGAATATTATTAGGACTCGCGTACACAGGAGCGATTATATATACGATTATACTAGAGTGCATGGGACATTTTCCTGCCACGGTTTGGCTCCGGTTGTGCCCTTGAGAGAACTGCAAACCGTATGATCATCCATACGATGGACCGTTTAGATCCAGATGGGAGTCTGTTCTGGGGTGACAGTGCCTCCACCCACTTGGGCTTAGTGACAGTTGTAAATCATAGTCAACAAATTTCAACCCATGGCAAGATCTTGGTTGGAAACCAACGGGGGCATGTGGCCCATCATCCTAAGCCTCTTTTGTACCAAACAGTTCCGGGGACTAATCTGGGAAAAACTACCTCAGAGGGGGTGACATGGTTGCTCGGTGGGCAGCACTGCCGCCTCACAGCATGGAGGTCCTGGGTGGGTTTACTCAGGGTACTCCGGTTTCCTCCCACAGTCTAAATACATGCATGTTAGGATAATTTGATTACTTTAAATTGGGTGGAGCGGCCTTGGGTCCTTTCTGTGTGGAGTCTGCATGTCCTCTGCAATGGGTTTACTCAGGGTACTCCGGCTTCCTCCCACAGTCCAAAGACATGTGCGTTAAGTGAACTGGTGTCTCTAAATTGTCATTGACTGTCATTGTGTGTGCGTGTGTGTGTATGTATGACTATTCTTGAGATGAACTTGTGTAATGGATGTAACCTTGTGCGTGTCGTTCGAAGGCCACCAAGCGACATTAAAGAAGCCAAACAACCTTTAAACTGGCATCTGTTTGAGTGTGTATATATAACTAGTCCTGATATAACATTGTGTGTCGCTGAAAGGGCCACTTATGCAGACAGCGATGTTAAATAACCCAAATAAACAAACAAACCTCCCGAGGAACCCCCCTGAGAACTACACTGCTCAAACAAATCAGGGATACTTTATTTCATAGTATTTATTTGTTCCAGGGCCTTTTCTGGTTTGCATCCCAGTAGGAACCCTCAGTAGGAACTGAAGAGATGTAAGCCATGCGAATTTCTCTTAGACAACTTAAAAACCTGTTGAACTTCCTCCATTGCATACAGGCTATTTCATTATTGATTTCATTATTTATTTTGCCTGGAGTATATTTGAAAATGGAGATTGTCCTCAAGCCCTCAAAAAGGCACTCTCCACTGGTGTTACTTATATCAGTCGCCGTACTCTTGTGTCTGGACCAATCAGCAGACGTGTGTCACTCGGGGTTCCTGTTTGCTGTAAAAAACCCTGAATTGGGAGCTAAAAAAGTTGCATTTGAGAAGCACATTTCTGTGGTAGCCGGTAGTCTAAATTCTTGGTAGTCACATTACCAAGACCAGTAATGCTCCTTCAATATCTGGTCATTTCAAGAACAGTTTAAAATGGCCTTTTCTGACTGAAAATTTCACATTTGCTTACGTCCATCTTGCAGAGATATAAGAAGGACATGTAAAGAGTAGATGTAAGGAGCACTGCATGTTTCATACCGTACCAACTTTTTTCTGATTTGGGGTAATAGTAGGACGTTGGACCATTCCTTTAGGAGACGGTCTTCAAGTTTTACGACGGTTCATAGACTAGAACTTTTTCTAGAACCTTTCCTGGTCATTTGTGATTACGTCGAAGCTGTTATGCGCTTGGGTTGCTGGGTCGGCCCCTAGGTCGTTGCCTAGAAGACTTGGGCTCAAATCCCAGTGGTGCCTCATATCGGGGTCAAATGTCACGAGTGTCACGATTGGGAGGAAAGGCTCAAAATTCCCCAGCAATGCAAGGGAAACCCAAGCCAGGCACTGTGATGGAGTCACGTTCCATTCAGGTCTCCGGCGTCCAGCGTTAGGCCTAAGGTCACAGCCCAAGCAGAACCAGCTAGGATGCGATGTAGGTAAAATCAACAAAACACACAAGCAAAGTGCCGAGTGAAAAGGTAAAATAGAAGACAGCAATAGGCTCAACCAGGCAGTGGAAGTTCCTTCCACCACCTGGATGTCAGGACAAAGAAGAGTCTGAGGGTACGAGATACAGAACGTAGTTTGATTAGAACCCTTAATTAAGACGGCGCTGTTCCATTTTTGCTCTGTAGGCGAGCGTTAGGGTTTTGTATCTGAAGCAGAGGCTACAGGGAGCCGGTGAAGTGAACGCAGCAGTGGGGTGACCTGGAGAAACTTGTGTGGATTGAAAGCCGGATGAGTTGCTGCATTCGGATTGAGTTGCAGGGGTCTGAAGTCGGATCAGAAGAGCAGTGCAGTCAGTAATCTAGTTCTGATATGACAAGAGATTGGACAAGCACATGATTAGCTTCACTGGAGAGGAAGGGTCGAATTCTCCTGATGTTCTAGAGCACGACGGGGTGGATTTGGAAAAAGGAGCATAGAAGCTCAGCTGGTTATCAAAGATAAATCCAAGGGTTCTGGCATCGATAAGGGGACCCATCTGCAGGGATCATCTACACCGCTCAGAAAAATTAGGGTATATTTAATGATGGGATATTTCATTACGGAGTATCCCCTCATTTTTGGAATCAGTATAAATGAATGGATTGTTTTAAGCTTCTGTTGTGTTTTTTCTAACATACATCTTGACCAAAAAAAAAAAAAAACCATGTTGAGGTTTTAAGAAAGTCAGGAAGCTTGGTTAGCTGTGGTGCTTGACAGTGAGTTAGCAAGCTTGGTAGCAGCCAGAAGAAGAATTACAACATACAAAGGTTTGTGTGTAAGAAGGATTTGACGTTGTAGCCATTTTTTTTTAGGTAAGAACTGCATTTTAAAAGCTGGCAAATCCAAAATTGTTTCACTTGATCTTAGTCACGGTTGAAACGCTCAAGTCAGGGCTAATCTCCTAATTTGTCCTTGGTGGGATTGGTTTTCAAAACTCCAAGTTCTACAGTTCTAACGTACCGTCTCCTACGCCAGTTCACTCCTAATTAGCCGTTCAATCAAAGTAAGGAAACCGAAAGAATTTCGAGCGCCTCTCAGGGACCTGGAGTCACAGAGTAAAACAGTGCAGTGATTAAAACGGCGAGCACCTTACTACCTTTCACCTTTTTTCTCTCGGCAGCTGGGAGAACAGAGAGATTTATGGAAAGGCGCTTGGAACACAAGCTCGCTCCTTATTCCCACGTTGAAAAGCTCTTAACTTTTGAGTGACAGCTGAGCTCTCAGGCTGTGATCCCTATGCCACAAAGGGAGGCGTGAGGCAGACTCTGTCACAGACAGGCACGATATGCACAGCGTCTGGAGGTTTCGGGTCTCTGGAGCATTGCATCGTGGATTTTAAACAGTAGTTAAGGAGAGAAAAATAACAGACTCAGTTCAGATTAGTTCCGGAAGGCACAGACTTGTGTCTAAACTAAATATGTGAAACTCGTAGCTTCCGACATAAAGGCAGTGAGAAATCGGGGATGGGGCGACAAACCTAAACCCTCCAGTAGGAAATGAGGTCGGAGCCAAACTCAGAGCCACAATGGCACCAGGGCTGGAGGCGTTCGTAAATCTGATGTGCTTCAGTACACTCTAGGGATGCTTCTGAGACACACGGTTGCTGTTTGGCAATCATGGTGGTTTGCCAAACGCCACAGCACCAAACGCTTTGCCAGGTGGAGGCACTTTTTACATTTACGGAATTTGGTGGAGCGTGAAAACACAGCGTTGCTGCTTGGTAGCCATTGGTTCGTGCCTTGGAATGGCTTGTTCTCTCAAAGGTAGCAGCTAGTGACGGTGCTGCAAAGCCCTCATTCAGTATCTGCTTCAGGGCCACCATTTTTAGAGTGGGGTAACGTTTGCATTTCACCAATTCCAATCTGGATTCTGCTTATCAATTCTTGTTTTTATTGATTCCAAAATGGTGAATAAATGGTGAATAAAATGTTTTTATACTTTTACATTTGAACTTCAATAGTAGCCTAGCAGTTAAGGTACTGGACGGTGGGTTCAAATCCCACCTCTGCCAAGCTACCACTAGACCCTTAACCCACAACTGCTTGGATTGCAAGATTCATTCATTCATTCATCCATTATCTTCTGCTTAGTCCACATGGGGTCACATGGGGCCAGCCGGTACCCACTCGGCAGCTCTGGGCGCAAGGGCAGGAACAACCAATCCAAACCGGGGTGCCAATCTATCGTAGGGCACACACACACACACAGTAACACACTAAGGGCCACTTTAAAGACACCAGTTAACCTAACACACAGTACTCAGAGTAAACCCACGCAGATACAGGGAGGACATTCAGACTCCACACAGAAAGCAGAAAGGAGCGGCCCAAAGATTGTATCAGGATAAGATAAGAGGTGTTTTCTTCCCATTTAAACTTATTCTAAGTAAAAAAAAAAACTTAATCTGGTTTTATATATGAAAGCAGTGATCTAGGAAAGTGAAAGTTCTCTCAGTCACAGTCGTTAAGATACTGGATTATGGACCAGAAGGTTCAGGGTTCTAATCCCAACCCTGAGTTGGTTCCCTGAGCAAGACTCTTAACCTTCAGTTGCTTTTATTGTAAGATTGCATCGGTTCTGGAAAAGAGCCTCTGCTGAATGACGCTGATCAGAAGTAATCTTTACTACTGAAATGGTAAAGTAATCATTATTGTTAAGCTTTCTTTAAAAAAAAAACTTATAATAGGTTTAAATAGGCAGAGAAGAAAAACTTGTCCTTTTGGGTCACAGGTTCATCATTTTAGCAAGTAGAGATGATTTCTGTATTTCTGATCGGTAGCAAATGAGAGAAGTTTATTTTTCCTTGGTCACTGTTTTAGCGCTATCAGTCGAACCCGGTACACTCCTGAAGCATATCACGCTGGTACCCTAGATGTTTTATGATGTTTGAGGTGCAGACTCTCCACAGATCACAGATCAACCTTCCACACATATTACATTTAGCCTTTTTGTTTTCTCTTAAAGTGGTTGCTAAAGGTCCTCCCGAGGTCTTCCGCTAATGCTCTGGCAGAGCGTATGAAAACAAAATGAAGTGATGACGTACGCTGTCACACGACGCACCGGTCCTGGCAGATAGCTACCTCCTTAATAGTTGCCACAGTTGGGTCCTTAAGCAAGTCCCTTAACCCACCATTGAAAGACTGTATGAGTTGTAAGTCGCTCTGGAGAAGGGCGTCTGCTAAATGATGAAAATGCAATGCATGTCCTCCTTGGGCTTCGTTCAGATTCCCAAAACATGCCAGACGGTGGACGCACTGTCCTTCCTTGAAGCGAGTGTTTTTGTGACAGGCTATGGAAACGCTGGTCTAAACAGGGTGCTGTTATTGTAGCTGAACGAGTGGTTCTTTGAAGCTTACTAATGGGTTTTACTTGCAAGCGTTTCTGTTGTGGAAACTCTTAATGGTTCCTCTAGAAGGCTGTCCAAAGAATCCTTCAGGGTGCCAGCTGGGATTTGACGGGATTGAGGTCTGGTGATTTTCCTGGCCAGTGTGGCTTGTTTTGACGGATGTTCCCTTTTCCATACCAAATACAGTAAGATGATGCCTCTTTGAAGCTCCGTAACATTTTTGCACCTCTGTTTTCACTCACACAACCACTGGCCGTCCAGTTTTATGCTACGTTGGTTCAGGTGCAGTGCTTAGTCACCAGCATGTGACTCATTTGTTTGTCCTACAACATGGTGTTAGCCCTGCCATTCCACACTGCCGCCATAAACGATCAGAGAAGCTGAGTAAACGTAGCTCTTATCTCTGAGGAACCTATCGGTGGCTGTTCTCCACTCGACTAGAAGCCGTTTCAGACTCTTCCTCTCTAAAAGCCTATCCATGAACTCCACTGTTCCAGTGAAATAAACAAGTCGGAGTCATTCCAGGATCTATCGGAGGTCATATAAGATTGATGGACAAACGATTAGAGTGGATCCAAACACACGCAAATGGACGTTCATAATGGAACGAAGCGTAAACAGTCCTGGTGACGCCAAAGGGGAGATGAGTGGAGTTGTAGAAACCGCTAATTCGGAATAGAATTGTTTACTGCAAGTACGAAAAGCTCTAAAACGTGTGCTCTAGTACGTTGGTAGTTACGCAACAATAAATCTCCCCAAACATACATTATTTCTTATTTTCTTTTTGGTGTCTCACCTGTTCCACCAGGCCAACGGTCCTTCTTTTCAGGGGTGCTGGACCCGTAACTGGGAGAGCAGACTGGAATAGACAAGCGTGATGGTTAAGCCCTTCTTGATGCATAATCACAAGCTGCATAACCTCGTCCCAGCCCAGTAGGTGTATGTGTGTGTGTGTGTGTGTGTGTGTGTTTGTTACATTTACATTTACAGCATTTAGCAGATGCCCTTATCCAAAGTGGCTTACAACTCATGCAACTTTGGGTTAAGGGCCTTGCTTAAGGACCCAACTGTGGCAGCTTGGCAGAGGTGGGATTTGAACCCTGGACCATCAGGTCCACAGTCAAGTACCTTAACCGCTAGGCTCCCGCAGTCCCAGCCTCAATCACACGCCAATCTCTCCACCACGCCCAAGACCAAATAGCTGTCTGAGGAAACCAGCGACAAAACTGTAGACCTGCACAAGGCTGGGATGGGTGTCAGGACAATAGGCAAGCAGCTTGACGAGAAGGCCTTCTCGTAATAACTGTTGGTGCAATTATTAGAAAATAATAGGAAGAAACAAGATGACTGGCTATCTTTCTCAGTCTGGGGCTCCATGCAAGATCTCACCTCGTGAGGTATGGATGATTCTGTAAAAGGTCATAACACACAAAGGTACACAAAGGTAGTAACGCACTACGCCATCATGGCCCATTATAACTGGCAGTTTTTGCCTGTGCGTGAAACAAAGTAACAAGAATATGTCCATTTGTGCAAACATCCATTCTCACCCTCTGAACCCATTGTAGCCAAACTGGGTCTGCCCACTAATTCGCACTCCAAAGCTTGCATAGGTATGCTGCCAAAAATAAAGCCCATGGTCCTCATAGTATGGCATGCAGCATAATGTATTTACATTTATATCATTTAAACATACACCCGGTTCCAGAGCGACTTACAACTGATACAACCCTAGCCTTGCCCAGGGGCCCGACTGTGGAAGATTAGCAGTTGTAGGATTTGAACCTTGGGGCCTTCTGGGACAATAATTCAGTACTTTTAGCGCCAGGCTACCACAGTCCGAACAGTAACTCCAGATTCCCAATATAAACAAACAAAATCTCACAGCGATTCATTTTTCTTATTCGTTCTCTTTCCGCTTCCCCCCGGCTCGGTCACCCTCTTCCTCATCTGGCCCTGGCCGAGAGTAATCAGATCGGGAAATTAAACCCCTCCTAGCACGTCATGCTGCGCTCATCAGACAGATCCCCCTCTACCCTCCTGTCATTTAATCCTCGTTAGCCAGCACCACCTGCATAATGCCATGGTCACATCCCGCTTCCATTCGCCTCGTGCGTTCGAAGAGCTTTTATTCCAAGGCACAAAACATGAGACCGGTAAAGACTGGAATTCAATTCAATTCAATTTGATTTACATAGAGCTTTTTACAATGTAGCATCGTCTCGAAGCAGCTTTACAGTAATACAATGATCTAAAAGGCCAATCCCAAGTTGAGCAAGCCCAGGGCGACAGTGGCAAGGAA
>JAUZST010006093.1:0-15097 GCA_034779995.1 Parotocinclus haroldoi
AATATTTTAATATTAATTTAATATTTAATATATAACTATATATCTTATTATTTTTATTATATAATATATAAATATGTAAGTAAATAATATATAAACAAAATAATAAAATAACACATATTAAAAAGGAAAATGTATAAAATAAAATAAAATGAATAAATAAATCAAAATCAAAACAAAAATCTAATAAATAAATAAAATATAACATTTAAAATAATAAATAAAATAAAACAAGGTTATAAAAATCATCTACGACAAAAACAACAAACAAAACACGCATTCACGTACACTAAATATTTTAATAAATAAAATATAAATAAATAAGTAAAAAATAAACAACTTATTGTTAAATAAAATGAAGTAGAATATTAATTTATAAAAATACATGAAGTGGAGAATGTAATAGAATATAAGATATAATAGATAAAACACAATAAAGAATTGAACATTTTCAGTCTGATGGCTGGAACTGGAAGAAGAGCTCTTAGAGAAAACTGAATGTGCAGTTAGGGATGTTAAGAACGCAGCTGCCCGTTTTGTTCCTACAGATCTCGGCGGGGCGAAGAACTGTAGCGAGTGCTACAGCGCGGCTCGGTTCCGTGACGAAATGGCCAGGCTTAAGAATGACCTGGACGATATCCACGAGAAGGTCCTTAGTCAAGAGCAGATAATGGACCAGTCCTCTCAGTCTCAGGACACACTGGCGCAGTCCAGCAGGGGGATGTTGCATGACGTCCAGGCTTATGGGTTTTCAGTCCAGCAGATAAACCAGTCTCTGGAGCAGTACCTGGATCAGGTGAATGGGTGGCAGGACGTCATCAGTGAGACCGATCAGAAAATGAAGACCCTGGTCCAAGACCAGTACGACCTTAAGAGCACAGTGCATCACGTCAACACTACTGTGGCTCTGAGCGCTTTGTGGATACAAGCTCTCCAGAGGAAGGCAGAAGAAGAGGCGCTGGTCCTGCAGAGGATGACGACGGACTGGCAGAACTACAGCAGAACCCTGAACGCTCTGAAGTCCAACTCGAGCGTCACCATGCAAGCCGTGCGCGCCATCCAGAGCGGCATCTCGGCGACCTACCAGCGCATAAGCCTGAGCTCGGAGATGGTGCACGACCTCACGCTGCAGGTCATGAGCCTCCAGGTGCAGCTGGACAACATCTCGGCGTTCGTCGACGAGCACGAGGAGAACATGCACGACCACCAGTATCACGCCAAGTACTACGAGAACAGGACCGGCGAGAGGTTCGCCACCCTGGACACCAGGATGAGCTCCATCGAGCTGGAGATCGAGACCATCGCGTCCAGCGTCAACGCCACGGTCAGCCACGTCCAGAGCATGTACAAGTACATCAACATGGAGAGCAGCTCCTGCAGTTCGAAGCTGGGGCGTCACATGGACGACCTGAGGAACATGAACAACACGGCCCTGCACTTGCTCAACCTGGTGGATTCTCTCCGGGCACAGTACGTGATGCTCTCCGTGCGCCTGGACATGGACGTCACTGACCTCTCGATGGTGATGGAGGAAATGAAGCTGGTGGACACCAAGCACTCGCAGCTGATCCAAAACTTCACCATCCTGAAAGGTAGTGCTCTTCATTACTGGTCCTAAATTTCGCCCATCCATACTTTTTTTGGAATTGTACGACAGGCCTGGAACTCAGGAACGTGTTTGGGATGGGACGTACGGTATCTACATGGACATGCATTTTCTAAAATCAATGTTTATGCCTTGCAGGTGCTCCTGGTCCACCTGGTCCAAAGGGGAACAAGGGTGATGCGGGACCAACAGGGCCTAAAGGTAACTCAGGAATGAAGGGAAACAGGGGCTTTGTTGGTCCCCCAGGGCCGATCGGACCAAAAGGTGCTACTGGACCTAAAGGAGACCCGGGGCAACCTGGACCTACAGGAGATAGGGGAAACCCAGGAGTCAAAGGTGCCAAAGGATCTTTAGGACAACCAGGACCTCGGGGTGAAAAGGGACAAAAGGGGGACATGGGAGGTAATGGCAAGGATGGACTGCAAGGTCCAAGAGGGCCCACAGGAAGCCAGGGTGAAAAAGGAGACCCGGGTGTTCGTGGATTTCCCGGACCGAAAGGAAAGCTAGGTCCCGCTGGTCCGCCTGGTCCACCAGGACCTCCCGGCCTGCCAGGGAGCTCCACTTGAGGGTCAAGACGCCTGGCTAAGTTCTCACTCAACCCAAATGATAGACTCCAACCCTGCGTAAAAAAACCGCACGTTTTTACCCCGTTTAGTCGCAGCTCAATAGCTCCCCCTAGAGTCTGCCCATTACACAACAGCTTTTAAAATAACAGGTCGAGGGCCAACGTTCTTCAGGTAAAGCAGGCCGGACCTCGTCTGGGTGTCATGGGACGAATAAAGATGCCAGGAGATTCAAATTAAAAATGGATTTATGGGAGACGGAGAAGGGGCAGTTCTTCTCTTTGGACCCGTGGACACGGCTGACCTTGGGCATGACTTCTGACTGGGCTTACGCGGGTGTGTTGGCACAGGTTCTTGCCCTGTTTGAGTAGGGCACCATCGGGCGTGTTGGGTTAGTGACGTTTTGTACTGGTTATTATTTGGTCATCCTGTGTAGAGATTCCCATCATCGTTTGGCATGCTAAAAAAAATACGATTCATCTTTTGGGGGGTTTTCTGATTTTTTTTTTTTTGTTTGTTTGGTTTTTTTTTTCAAACTTTTGCCATTTTCTTGACATTTTAAAGAACCATTGTGCTTCAGGTAAATCATAGCTGCGTATTAATCATATGTACGATTATAAACGTCCTTCTTCCTGGAGGCTCTGTATATATTCTTTCTTTTTTCTTTCTTTTAATTCTTTCTTTCTTTTCTTTCTTTCTTTCTTTTATTTCTTTCTTTCTTTCTTTTATTTCTTTTTTTCTTTCTTTTCTTTCTTTCTTTCTTTCTTTTATTTCTTTATTTTTTCTTTCTTTTAATTCTTTCTTCCTTTTATTTCTTTCTTTCTTTTCTTTCTTTTCTTTCTTTCTTTCTTACTTTCTTTCTTTCTTTTATTTCTTTCTTTCCTTCTTTTCTTTCTTTCTTTCTTTCTGTCTTTCTTTTATTTCTTTCTTTCTTTTCTTTCTTTCTTTCTTTCTTTCTTTCTTTTATTTCTTTCTTTCCTTCTTTTATTTCTTTCTTTTATTTATTTCTTTCTTTCTTTTATTTCGTTCTTTTTTCTTTCTTTTCTTTCTTTCTTTCTTTCTTTTATTTCTATCTTTCTTTCTTTTATTTCTTTCTTTCTTTCTTTCTTTTCTTTCTTTCTTTCCTTCTTTTTTCTTTCTTTCTTTCTTTCTTTTATTTCTTTTCTTCTTTCTTTTTTCTTTCTTTCTTTTCTTTCTGTCCTTCTTTCTTTTTTCTTTCTTTCTTTCTTTCCTTCTTACTTTTATTTATTTCTTTCCTTATTTCTTTCTGTCTTTTCTTTCTTTCTTTCTTTCTTTTCTTTCTTTCCTTATTTCTTTCTTGCTTTTTTTCTTTTATTTCTTTTATCTTTCTTTCTTTATTTATTTCTTGCTTTTTTCTTTCTTTCTTTCTTTCTTTCTTTCTTATTTTTATTTTAATTTTTTTTCATTCTTTCTTTCTTGCTTTTTTATTTCTGTTCTACTTAGCATTCACTCTTTTCTTTCCTTTCTGTTTGCCATTTATTTGTTTGTTTGGTGATTTTTTTTTTTTTTTGGTTATTTCTTTCTTTCTTAAATTTTCTTACTTTCTCTTTCATCCTTTAATTTTTTTTTTCTTTCCTGTCTCTTTTGTATTTACTTATTTGTTCATTTAATTTTTCTTTCTTTCTTTCTTTCTGATCTATTTGCTTTCATTGCTTCCTCTCTTCCATTCCTTATTTCTTTTCTTTTCCTTTTGCATTTCTTTATTTGTTCTTTGTTTTTGCTTTATGTTTTATTTAGCATTCGTTGCTTTCATTCATTATTCCTGTTTTCTTTACTTTACTTGTATATTCCTTTCTTCCTTTCATTCTTTTTTTCTGTCCGTTCTCTTTGCCGTTTACTTTGTTTGCTTTTGTTTCTTTCTTTCTTGTGTTTCTTTGTTTCTTTTGTTTTTGTTCTATTTAGTTTCCTTCCCTTTCTTTCTCTCCTTTATTCTCTTTATCTTTTCATTCATTTCTTTCCTTCCAAGTTGGCATCACTTTCTTTCTTTTGTTTGTTTCGTTCTTATTTGTTTCTTTGTTTTGCCCGACCTCTGTAAGGTGCAATAAAAGTTTGTAAACCCCCTTAAATGACGTGGCCTTAAAAATAAACGTCCTGAGTGAAAATCTGATCAGGTTTCTACTCAGAAACGGAGGAAATCTAACGGGTTCACAAACTTTCAATCGTCACCTTAATTAAAAAAAAATTAAAAGGATTAGGATCTGGATTGTTTAAAGTGTTTTTTTTTTTTTTTTTTAAAAGGAGTAAAATCTGTTGTGGTCCTCTTTGGTTTGTTCCCTACATGCAGACGTGGAAGAAGTGAGAAAAAAAACTGCAAAGCTGTTAAAAATACCGAAATAAAAGTTGAAGCTTTTGTATTTTATTTTACTCAAGCACAAATATAGAAGTACTAAAGGAATAAAGTTGAGCGGAAAAGAGGAATTGTGAATTACGCAGTGGTCTTTCAGTCTAAAGGTGGCCTAAGACTTTTGCACAGCACTCCACTAATATAATAGCTAATACACTGGTGATGACGTGTCATATTTAAGGTTGCCAGATTGCCCAAGCTTTTTTTGCTTAACCCATGCCAAGTTTGGGGAGTTCTGGGAGGTGCACAGGGCTGAGAGTTTAAACAGGTGGGGCGAAGGAGGCTGTAATGGAACAGCCTTCTGCGGAAGGGGAAAAGGGTCAAGGGAGGGGCCGTGTAGGATGACGAGGCTCGCCAGCACATGTCATTGAGAGGCTTTGCTTTCCGTGGTACTTTGCTTGATTATGGTTTTGATCATTTCGAGCGTCCAAATCCGTTGAAGAGCATCTAAAGAGCGCAAAATGCTCTCAATGTTCCACCCCTCGCCTGTCTGGCAGAGAGCGACGCAAGCTCGAAAATCTTCGGGACGTCTTCGGAAGGCCTTTCAAAATCTAAAGCAGAAGTGTTTTCACACCTGTGTCGGGCTAAGCTGCTCCTGCTTGAAGGTCTCCGTTAATGGCAGGGAGATTTTGGATCAGGTCATGCATGATCTCACCACAGCGCCCAAATTACCTCGCTTCCCCCAGCCAAGCAAAGCTTCGGCCACAGGTTGACGTCAGTCACCGATTCAGGACGGTTACACAACCTGGGAAGGTCAGGCGGTTCCTCCGTTCTCATCGTACCACCAATCGGGCTAGAGCTGGACTCTTAGGGGACTCTTAAGCCTTAATACTCAATAAGGACTTATTATTTAAGGTTGCACGCTGTAAATGGTTTTGAGGACGAGTACGCACGGCGTACACACCCCTCTTTAATGTTTTTTTTTTTTTAAATAGATTAAAATGAATCAGACACAGAAACGAAGTGGGGAGAGTAAAGGTCAGAAACGTTACGGGGCGCTTATACAGCATCAGCAGCTTCCTCTCTTCCATCAGATCCTTATTTTATCACACGTAGACGTTCCTCCACCTCACCATCACCTATACTGGTCTCCATCAACAGATCCCAGTCCCACCAGAGTGCAGGAACTCCCTCAGTCATTCAGTCACTAGGAGACGATGTGCCTCCAAGGACCTCCCGCTGAGGTGTGATTTTAAAATCATTATTTTTAATCTATTAAAAATCTGTTACTTATGTTAGTACTAACTTAAATATTATTGATTATGTTATTTACTTAGATTTACTATGACTTTAATATACTTTTAAGTATTTATTTAATGAACATCCATGGAGGTCGGGTCCCTTTTCGAGTCCTGGTTCCTCCCCAGGTTTCTTCCTTCTTCTTCCAGGGAGTTTTTCCTTGCCGCTGTCGCCCTATAGGCTTGCTCAATTCGGGATTGTCCTTTTGAGCTCATATAATAATGTAAAGATGTTTTTAAAGCGGTCTGTTTTTTTTCTTTCCTTCTTGTTTTTTGTTTTTTTTTAGTAACATCTCACCAATTCAGAATCACCAACCAAAAAACGACAACAGGAACAGCACGGACTCTCGGACGTTCTGATTGCCTTAGTAACCGCCTGCCTTATAAATCAGACCCATTTTATTTGAATAAATGCGTTATTCGTTCTCTGTGCGGCTTTAGGAGCCGTACAGGAAATGTTAAAGCTCGGCGAGGGCAGAGTGTGTGTTTTTCTCGTTCTGACTACGCTCAGAAATGATGATTCATTATTCCATTAGCCCCGAGACTCCTGAACAGCTCGGCTGTTTAAATACCGGCTCTCAGACGCCGCTGTGATTGGCGTCGGACGTTTCTGCTGTGTAAACATCTCTGTCCACTTTCAGACCGTGACTCAGCGCGTCCAAATCTCTGGCGTCCCTGCAAGCGCTCGTTTACAGCTCGTCGCGTTTTCACGACGTCTGGCCGTGCCGAATATAGATCAGGAGCTAGCGATGTGAGCACCGAACTCTCTCAGCTCGTACTTTTCATGTTTGTTCATGTCCAGAAAATGATGCATAGACCGTATCGAAAGGGGGCGGGGGCAATTGAGGGGCGGTGACTACATTTCACACAGCTGATTGTGATTAAGATCGTGTATAAAAGCCGCGAAAAAAAAAAAAGGTAGGAATGCTTGAAAACATTTCCCTTTCTGAAAACTCTCTCTTTTGCGGAGCGTAATGTGGTTCCGAATCTGGAGGGACTACGGTCCTAAAAAAAAAGCCTAAACTGAAGAGGGGTGATCTCTCTCCACTCCCTCAGCACATGGGTAAGCGATTCGTTTAGCCAACCTTTATCAAGCTCTACAGTGCTGAGTTACGTTCACAAACGCCGCTTAAAACTTTACCGTAGCAAAAACAAGCCTCGTGTTATAACCGCGCCCACAAGCTCCGCCCACACCTCTGGGCTCGGGGGCACCTAGGATGGACCGTCACCATGGAAACGGGGATGGTGCCCAGACCCATCAGGATTATAGATCTTCTTTGGAACCAAAGACAAAAAGGAGCATCCAAACAAGTCCAAAAGCAAGGTTTCCGTCACGGCACGGGGTCGGGTCCGGACCCTCGGTAAAGGTCCTTTACACTTCTGTGATGCGGCATTAATGCAGAAAAGCACGCCGTACACCAATTAAACGGGGGTAGGAGTGAAAACGAAGCCGAGGACAACACCAAAAGAAAGGAGATCCCTAGGCCCCGGGAGCAAACCGCAGAGAGGTTCTCAGTCCACGAGGAACGTTAGAAAAAACACAAACAACATCAGAGCTGTAAGAAAGCTGCTGGAAGATTAAGGGAGCGTGTTTTAAACCCACGCGCAGTGAAATCTACAATTAGACTCCACCTTCGCGTCTCCGGACTCTTTGCTTAGGCGTATCCGCGGAATGGGACGGGAGCAACCCAAGCCCGAAACAACCCAACGCCCACTGTCAAGTATGGTGCAGGATCTCAGCAGGATGGTCAATCGGTTGAATTGGGCGGCCTGTTTTATTTAGGGAACAGGGACCCATCGACGTCTGATCCTCCGATGCGTGTCACATAACGAACAAAGAGAGGCTGGGAAAGGTTACAGGACCGTCTCTAAAGAGTTTGGACCCCACCAATCCACATTCAGGCCAGGGAGTGGTCATAGAACCTCAAGATCAAAGCACGACGAGCGTGTAACAAGGGGTCCAAGGGGTAACTTCAAGTTCAGCGGATACTGAATGCTAAGGTTCACATATTTTGACCACTCACAGATTTGGGCACGGAAAGGAGACCTGTGGGGAACCAGAAGCCCAAGCAGCAAAATAACAGTGCCGGTACACTAAAGAGTTTTTTTTCTTTCCTCTTGAATTACGGCCAACCTCTGAACTCCGATGTAGATCCCAGGTGATCCGTCCCACACACAGGGCAGTTCCCACAGTGTGGGCGAGGACCCCCATACCGTCATCTAAAGCTGGTCTGAGAGGGGTCTGTAATTTTCCGTTCTCAGGACCACCAGCTCTCCTGTGATCTCCGAGATGTGTGATTTAGTGGGTTAGTGAAACAGCTCCAGGATTCCAGAGCTACCGAATTTCTTGAGCGCCTGCCCTCCCCGAAACGTTGATCAGGAGAGCCTGATTTAAACCCATCGGATTTCTTTGGGATTGAGGACTTTACGGTCTTTCCAGAACACGGACCCATGAACTGTAACAAAACCATGTAGCAAACCATGATACCACCACCGCCGCCGTGCTTCACGGCTTGGGTCAAACCCATCCAAAGACCTCCTGGCTCGTCGACGTGGTCCAATTTTGCCCTGCGCTCGGGTGCCGTTTGGTGTTCTGGCGATGGTGGCTCGCAAACAGTAGCATTATCTAACACGAGGGAGACCTTTAGTTGCTTAGAAGTTCCCCCCGGGTGACCTTGGGACCTTGCTCTTGGGCTGGTCGTTGTGGGCCCGAGCGCTCGCGAGCAGAGGAACTTGTGCACAAGCTGTGCATTGGCGGAGTCTGAACTCTTTAGGGACGGCGGTGTGACCTTTCCCATCCTGCACGGATCGCACCAAAAACACAACGGAGGCGAAACAAGAGTCGACGGTAACAGCAAAGGGCTTCCCTTGCTCACTCCAGCTTCGTCCCTTTTGACGTTTCTCAGACCCAGACACTCCCTCTTGTCCCGCCAACCCTCTCGCGCAGCCAGAGCGACAGCCCCTGACCCTTCCCTTCACATCTGGATTCTGTTAGCTCAGGTCGCCAGTCATCTCCTGCTCTCCCTTCCAGTTCCTCGCAGCTTAACCGCGGATGGTAAACACACAGCAGAACCTGATTGCACCAGGTCCCTCAGTCCGGACCCACGCTCCCATTCTTCCCTAATTGCGTGGCGCGGACTCTGCCAAAGGTCCCGTGCCATTTAAAAAAAAAACCCTCCTCTGCTCTTTCCTCTCAGGCTCCGGCGTGGGTTTATGGGATCCCAGTGAAGGTTTCTTACTGGTTAAGTGTCTCAGTGTGGACAGAATGTGCTGCCATGTGACCTTCTAATCACATGACTGGTTATACTTCTGTTAGAGAGGTGCAACGTAAAGGTCAAAAGTATTATATACATATAAATAAATAAATACATTTAAAAACAATAATAATGATATATGTGTATATAAAATAATGTACATGCATAAAAAATGTACATGTTACGTTATTGTAATTGTAACTATTATCTATAACTATATTATTATATTATACTTTATTACATATATTGTTATTTATTGTGTTATTATTATAAATAGTGATAATTATTATTTATTTGTTTACAATATATTAACTTATCAATAATCCCGAAATAGACATTGTCTGGTATTATTATTATAAGTATTATTAACATAACATATATTATTATATTATATTTTATTTCATACATTGTTATTAACTGTATTATTATTAACAATAATTTATCTAATATATACCATATATGATTTATCAATAATCCTGAATTAATAATTATCTGTTAAAATGTTTTTTTTTATTAGTAGTAATTTTATAATTATATTACACCATTATTAGTATTATTATTATTATTTATTTTATTTTATTTTTTTTTACTGCTGTTTTTGTAATATTTATATTATTGTTATTATTTTGTCAGTATATTTCTTATTATTATTATTTGTATTACAATCATTAATATATTATAATAAGAAGAAGATATTATTGTTTTTAATATTATTATAATGTCTAATATAGTATTACTCTTATTAGTTTTGTTAATATTTTATTATGATCAACATCATTGTTATAATAATAATAATTATATTATTATTTATTAGTATTATTATTATTATTTCTAATATGCTATTCCTCTTATTATTATTGTTACTATATTATCTTCATCATTGTTATAATGATTATTAGATTATAATTTTATAAATAATATATAATTTTTAATATATTATTATCTATTATATATTTATATATTATATATATTATTATTTTATATATATACATATATATTTTTTTTTAATTATTATTTTTTTTTTTTTGTAATTGTTATTGCTGAAACAAGAACTGGTTTGTTTGCACTCCTTTATCACAGTTTCTGCTGATTTTTTTTTTTTGTTCAATCGATTTATGCAGGGGTAAGAATGGGTACACGACCCTAATCTTGGTAATCAGGACATACAGTCGTTGGTGTTTGGTTCTAGATCGTTCAGGTTTGTCCTTTGTCCTTCCGCGTATTAATGCATATCTGCCGAACTTCTGACGCGTTACCGATTCAGTTAGGGCTCTTCAGGATGATCCTCCTGGTGTTAACGAAGAGCAAGAAAACTCCAAATCCAGATCCGTCCCCTCAGACACCATTGGCGTCCCATAATCCAGGGTAATCACCGTGCAATTCTCTTCATTGTAATGTTTATTTATTCACAGCCGTGTGGCATAACGAGCAGTTAGTCACCGCTCCGGCTGTCCGTGGTGTGTATTTGTGTTTATTCTGTGTCCTTTGCAAATAAACTCCACCATGCCCGTCTGACGCACAGCACGGGAGATGACACGCGCCACAGGGCGCTCGGTATCCCTACGGCGAGGAAACGTTCCTGTGTTTAAAACAGCCGGGTGTCACCGCTCTTTTTACCCAAACTGTTTACCCCGGGTCAAACGATGTGTTTTGATGCTTTTCAGACGTAAATATGATGCAAACTGAACCGTAAACAGCGTTATGACGTCATCAGGCAGTGAATCACCCCTGGCGCAAAACTTCTGATTGGCCAATCACGCGGCAGCAAGTTTAGGCGCGATCAAGACGAGCTGCTACATGATCGGCTCGCTGCAGGTCCGGACTTCGGCTCGGCCGATACAAAACATGATATCAGTTCTTCTTTTTTCTGTTCTTTGGCCGAAACGACCTGCATCCCTGGGGCCGTCCTCTTGCTGCATGACCTTCATTCTCTTTCAGCTCATGGACAGATTTTGGTTTTATTTTTTTTGCCCCAAAGCCACCGCAAAAAAAAAAAAAGATGCTACCACCACCCTGCTTCACAGTTTGTACAACGTTCTCATGCTGGAATGCGGGTTTGTCCTTTGCCCAAACGTCCTGCCTTGGTTTTTACTGTCGATTGGTGGTGTCCAAACACTTTAGAGATGGTCTTGTAACGTTATTTTTCCCCCATCGTCTTTGTTCCTCGCTTCCACCAAACCTGCGTCGTGAAGATCAGACTTCGACAGATCCCTGTTCTTCCCTGTTCTTCCTCTGGCCGATCGTCCCGCGAGCTGCTAGTCCTAAAGGTTCACATACTTTTACCGCTCACAGAAATGTGACCCTGGACTGCTTGTCATTTACTCCTCGACGAATGCAGGACCAATTCCCTAAAAAAAAATGTCCACTTTTAGGACTTTCAGGTCAAAACCCGATGGCGTTTGGTCACGTTTAAGGGTTCGCGAACCTTCAAGAACTGCTGCAAGTCTCTGGTCTCCTAAGCTGCGGGACTGAAGGGTTCCTGAGTCTCGGGGCTGCTCGGGGTGGGTCTGAGGGTTGCCGTGTGTATCCCACACCGGGGATTCCCCCACGCTCCATTGTGGGGGAAGAATTTCAGACTCGTTCCCAGATCTTTGCCCCCGTTGGCTTCCCGTTTGGCTGGTCACGTTTGCAGGACTTCAGGTCATTGCACGGGGTTCACTCCCTTTTTCTCCGAGCCAGAAGATCAGATGTAAAAAAAAAAAAATATGACCCGCTCGTGATTATTGGACCATTGTCTATGAAACCCCGTGTTGTTCTGCTCGAAAACAAGCTAGGAGCTGGCCCGTATTGTTTTATGATTTTTTTTATTTTTTGCGTCGCCCTGTCACCATGAAACGCCGCGCTTATAAACACTCACGGCGCCTCCATCCAGACCCGTTCTGTCCAGACCGAGCGAGAAGAACCACAATTAAACCGCGGCGGTTACACAATGGACGAGGAAAAAAGGACAAGCGTCTGAGACGTTCCAAAGCTGCGGCTCCTAATTCCACACCCACGCTCCTGAAAGGGCAGCGCCGGCCGCCCCTGTTCCCGTGGTCCCTGCGCTGCTTTGTCTTCTCTCTGGGAAAACGCGACGGCGCAGTGCGGCCAGGAATAATAACACAGACACGCAAACGACGTGATGCCAACCTGCCCTCAAGCCGTCCCTTATTCCCCAGGCAGTACAACCCTTTGAGACACTGCGAAAGAACAGGGCAAGAGAGGATTTTCCAGAACGACCCCACATCTGATCTGTGACCTTATGGTCTTCTGATGTGACCTCGGAGGCCTGGATTTACCTTCTGGTTAGAATTCCAGAGCCTTAAGTACAGACCAAACCACAGTTCAGAGCTGTGCCCTAAAGGAAATAACATGTAACGTGTATCATACAGGATCTTTTACAGCGGTCAGCTACCTAAAAGCAGCCTCTGAGAGCCTTTTTATAGGGCAGCGCGATAGAGGAAGCACTTTTGCACCCTGGTAAAGACCTCGCTTGCATGTCTTCCTGAGACAGAAATGCGTCCTGAGTTTGTTTATTTATTTATTTTTATCGGTTAGTTTACGTCGTATAAGAACCACCCATATTTGCTTGTCCATCACATTTCATGGGCTTGTTTGTTTCGTCGCCGGCTTTACCCTGACCACCAGCGAGAGGAACCACGGTCCGAAATATTTACTGCACTTATTCAGAGCAACAACAATTAATACAGTCCAAGCAACTGAGGGTCAAGGAGCTGAAGGAGCCAACAGCTTGGCAGAGGTGGGGTTTGAACCTTCTGGTCCATAGTCCAGTATCTTATCCACTAGGCTGCCACAGTCCAGGTTAGAGATCTCAGGGTTGCTGTTGCAGCAGTAGGGGATGATAATGGCCAGGGCCCAGCCAGAAGGGGGTGGGCTTAGTGTATTAAACACCCCCCCCAAATATAAATGTTGTGCCAACAACTGGGACTGTAATGGCTTAGCAATTAAGGTTAAGGTTGCTTAGATTAAATTAAATCGGTTTTGATACTCTGCTCATCGTGTGCATTCGTGATTGCGACTGCCTCTGAGGGATTGGAGGCCAGACTGGGGTGCACGGCGACCTCTGCCAGGCCTGTGCCCGGTAAGCTGTGTTCTCTTTAACAGGAGTCGGCTCCTCACTGAACTGTATGAGGTGAGGCTTTGTTGGGTGTCGACGCTGACCAGGTCTTTCCTAAACACTCCGGAGCAGTCCGCCCATCCGAGGTGATTGAGGTCACAGTTTCCATGCCGGACTGGATTTCTGCCACTCCATAGATTCCTAACCTCCACAATGGTCTGGTCTCCTTTGTGTATGTTCAAAAAGAAGCTGTTTGGATCATGCGTTGGACAGTAGTGTATCTAAACACGATATCTCTGACGTAGCACTTATAAAATCAAATATAAGAGCTAGTTAAAGTAAAGCGAGAGAGAGAGAGAGAGAGTATAGCTTTGAGTATAGATAGTACTTATATTTTATTTTATAAGTATTGTTTTATTTAATAAACAGTGAACATACATGTTTAATTAGACTTTTCCAGAAACAAGCTGATGGTTTTAGCATCAGCTTGTTTCTGAAAAAGTCTAATTAAACATGTATGTTCACTGTTTATGAAATAAATGTTGATAAATCGACGTTTTTCAATGTCGATTTATCAACATAGCAATCGACCTTGGATCCTGTGTCTCAGGATTTGTTCATGGCTAATTAAAACCCTACAAAGATGCCACATTTTGAGTTCCCGTTAGCAAAGTTGCCCGGCCTTTTGCATGCTGTACAGTGAAATGCTGCCACCTAGTGGACTGGAGAGAGCTTTGTACTTAATGAAACGATAACAAACCAAAGATTCAGCCCCGGTTTTTTTTTATCCATTTATATATGTTATATATATTTATTCTGGTAAATGTAGAGGCATTAAGCTTCTATTATACACAGATACACTGTCAGGCAGTTTTAACCCCGTAAGAGTTTAAGCTAATAACTGATTTTACTTCCACTGCATTTCTGGTGTTTGAAAATCAAAACGAACATTGTTTAACATTGTTTATTCCATGCAGTCATATCATAAACATTCCAACAGATGGGCCGTGCATGCAGATGATAACACCAGCTGTAATGTGGGGACACCCCTGGTTGACTTTGGGGTTCATCCTGAAGCGCACCGAGACCCGGGAACCTACGGCAAAGTGGGGGTCAGTTACTGTGTTCCTTTCTATGCGCTGTCTCCGTTTGATCTCAACCATGTCCTCATTTAGGAGGCGGGAGGGACCGAGCTTGTGGATGCAAAGGTAATGGCCCTCTAGAACACCCCCCAAAACTGCCGGTGGAGGTGGTGCTACTCCAAATACACATCCCTTCAAAAGGGAGAACCACGATTGTACTTAAGGCATCATTAGGTAGATACGGAGCAAACCTAGGGCGACAGTGGCAAGGAAAAAACTCCAAGGAACCAAGACTCAAAAAGGGGACCCGACCTCAGCGGGTGGCCCGGATGTTCATTAAATAATCACGTTGTATTCATAGTAAAATGAAGTAAATTAATATGATTTGAATCAGTAATATTCGAATTCAAAATAAATTACAAAATAGACTTTAGATAATGAGCCCTCAGAGGTAAGTTACGGGGGGGAAACTAAATGACGGAGGGAGTTACGGCACTCTGGTGGGACTGGTTGACGTTAATAAAGGTCTCAGGAGGCTCGTCGGTCATTCTGGGATGCCAACCAGGAGTGCCCCCGCACTAGGATAAATGTAAAACTTTAAGTGATTGTTGTCTGGCTGGCCCGGTCAACGTGCTCCGGCGTGCTCCCTCTCAAAAAACGAAAGAATCGTTTGATACCACGTATTGGTTCCTCCCCAAACAGATGGCAGGTTATAGATCAGAACCCCGGTGGACAGAGTAACGCCTACCCACAAGATCCATTTCAGGATCTTCGCCTTGGATTCCTGCAAAACGGAAAAGGAAAAATATATTTACGTTTACAGCATTTAGCAGACGCTCTTAGCCCTTATCCAGAGCGACTTACAATTAATACAGTCTTGCATTTTTAAGCAATTGTGGGTTAAGGGTCTTGCTCAAGGACCCAACTGTGGCAGC